>APFE030862870.1:0-11297 GCA_000404065.3 Pinus taeda | reverse complement strand
AATTCAAAAGCTACATGGAAACCCAAAGATTATGTAAGTGACAGAGATCCCATTTTCACTGGAAATTTTTGGACAAAATTATTTTCTTGTCTTGGTACTCAGTTAGCTCATAGCTCATCTTATCATCATCAATCTGATGGGCAAACTGAGATAGTAAACAAATGTTTGGAAGGATATCTTCGTTGCTTTGTATCTAATAAACAGACACAATGGGTCAAATGGTTACCTCTGGCGGAATGGTGGTATAACACTTTCTTCCATACATCAACAAAAATGACCCCATTTATGGCACTTTATGGGTATCAACCACCATCCATCACATCATATTTAAGAGAAAATTCGAAGGTTCAGGCAGTGGAACATCACATTGAACATCAACAACAAGTCCTCCAACTCCTAAAGGATAACCTCGTGTTAGCACCGAATAGAATGAAACAACAGGCAGATCAACATCGCAAGGAAAGAAGTTTTGATGTAGGTGATTGGGTATTCCTATGGCTACAACCATATAAGAAAATGTCCCTCAAGTAAGCTAAGAAGGATAATAAATTATCACCAAAGTATTGTGGTCCGTACAAGGTGTTGCAAAAGATTGGTACTATGGCATACAAATTGGAGCTTTCTACAGCTTCTCGATTGCACCCAGTTTTCCATGTTTCATGTTTAAAGAAGGTTATAGGCGATAAGCTCCCAATTCAAACAATATTGCCTGAACTTGACGAGGAAGGAAAAATTATATTGGAACCGGAAGCAGTCACAGAAACAAGAACTCAACAGCTACGAAATCAATCAATTTCAGAGTATCTTATCAAGTGGAAGAACTTATCTGTTGAAGATTCCACATGGGAGGATGAGAATTTTATACAGAAGCATCCAGAACTACTCAAGCATTGAGGGCAACAATTCTTTGAAGGAGAGGGGCATGTTGTGTCCCTATAATACTAGTGATTACCCCATTACTATTGTAGTTGTACCCCTTATTAATATTGTTGTGCCCCTATTGTCCCCATATTGTTATTACTATGCCCATAGAATCCCTCCATTATTATTTTTGTGGCTTTATATTATATTATTAGGTCGGCTGGGTTATATTCTGACTCCTTAGACTCCTATATATAGAAAGGAGGTTTTGTCATTTGAATCATCGAAGAATTGTTCATTTATGTAATGTAAAGGAGGTTTCCACCTTGAAGAGGCTAAATTCTAAGGCGTTGATCTATATTTTCTATCTTTTTCTTGAGCTGGTTACATAACAGTGCGATCGTTTTGGAGTGAAGGACACAGTTACTTAGAAACTATCTTTTCATCCTCTTTTCTTTTGATTACATTGTATTTTGATGGGGTTTTTCCCATGAGGTTTTCCCTCTTTCCTCAATTTCAGTATAAGTTGCACTATATTTTGGGTGACCTTTGGCCTTAGTTGCCAGGGCCCATTTTCTATTTTCCCCATATTGGTGTTCAGCGGGGGTGTTGGAGGTACTACACAACTAGGACCTTCATTACTGGCACATGCGGACACTTAGTTAGAGCATGGGACTACATGCAAGATCCTTTCTTCATGATTTACTCATAGATTTTCTCCTTCTTTAACTCCACAATTGGCTAGTTATTCTGCATGATTTACTCCACGATTTTCTCCTCCTTTCACTCTGCAACTGGCTAGTTCTTTTGCATGATTTACTCCCTACTTTTCTCCTCTTTTCACTTCACAACTGGATAGTTCTCTCCGAAACTTGTTGTAGGTGTTGAGTCCTCTCATTGATCACCACTATGGTGCATTACCTTCGGATCTTCACCCAGTAATGCTATATCATGAGCATTGTAACATATTTTTTAAATGAATCATTCTTTTTGTTCTTTCGATTTTCTTTTAGTGTTTTTTCTCTACAAAGTTGTGCGTTCAACCTTTACTAGCTAGATTCATTTCTGCAAGTTTTCTAACACACTTACATGGTATCAAAGCCCACCAGTTGCTAGATAAAAGTTGCACCAGTATTTTATTTTGCAAGTACTACAGCTTGGAGATCGAAGATCGATAGAAAAATGGAGTTTCCCAAAGCATCGTTCCTAACACCATGTAACTATCATGAATGGAAGGACCAAATGGCTCGATACCTTCATCAAAAAGGGTTGTAGAAGATTATCATTGCTGGAGAAGTGGAACCCACATCAGTCATAGAGAAATCCAAGTGCCTCAACCGCATGGATGAGGCCCATGGATCCATATGCATGTGCATTTCCCCAGAGTTGCAATTTCATCTATCTCCCTGCAATACTCCCAATGAGATTTGGAAAAAGGTGAAATAACTCTACGGGAAATAAGATGAGATGAATGGAAATCTGATTGAAGTGGAGCTACCCTCATTGGATCCACAAAACTATGAAAAAATTCAAGACTTCTTCACCAAATAAAATGATCTATTGCTGCAACTCAAGGGTTGTGGAATTGACAAATCCAAGGAGGAGAGTTGCCAAGTTATCTCTATTATGTTAAAGCTCAGACCAGAATACTCTTTCTTTTTGTCTACATTTCATTCAATAAGGCTCGCAACAGGTAAATCCTACACTATGCCTTCTCTCAAAGAGTTCATGGAGTCCCTTAATTTTGAGCAAGATAAACTCATTAGCATGGGGAAAATCAAGCCTCCAAAAGTGCATGCACTTGTTGTGGATGATGGCAGCCACAATAAAAATCATAGATCTAATTCAAATCAAAAAAATCAACTGCAAAAAGACAAGGGAAAAGCATTCCCATCCAAAGAAGGAAAGGTACACCAAGCCCTTCAATGACTCCTCCGGCTCCAAAAATGAGAAAGGGAAGAAAGGAGACAAATGCACCTACTATCATCGAGGATTCCATCCGGAATACTATTGCATGAAGAAACAAATTGACCAAATGGAAAAAATCCTTTAGAAGCATAACCTTGGGGACCACATCCTTCAGGGAACCAAGAAGAAAACTGAGGATCCGCCACATGGAAAAGGTGACAATTTTCATGCTTTAGTTGCAATTAATTCTTCCCCTGATGCATGGATTACAGATTCTAGTGTATCACATCATATGGTTGTTGCAAAGAAAGTCTATTCCTCTTTGGATGCATGCAAAGGACCTCCCATCCTCATGGGAGAAGACTCACCTATTAAGGTCACCGGAAAAGGTAAAGTGGAACTTTTACATGGAAGCATTGAAGATGTGCTTCATGTTCCAAAACTTTCGGTAAACTTTCTTTCGGTTTATCAGATCATGCATTTCGGCACTGGAAAGAGAGTAGAATTAACACCAGATGCAGTGAACATATATAACCTACATAGCAGCTCCAAAATTGCAACCGGTGAGGTAAACAATGGAGCCAGACTGGAAACATTTTCTAAATTTATTGAATCTGAATCCTCCTTATTGCTTACACATGTTGATGATAGTAGTAGGCTTTGGCACAAGAGTTTGGTCACTTAAATTACAGGTATATGCAGCAGCTAAGCAAGCATGAGATGGTGGAAGGCTTGCCAAAAAAACTTTATTATTTTTAATAACAATATAATATAATAAGCTCATTTTTTAATAGAAATATAATATATTCATATCATAGGAATTGATTCATGGTAAATTAGATAAAAAGTATAATATATTACACAAATTCTATTTCTCCAATGTACTTTTAAATGAGACACAATTCCACACCCACATTAAGAGAATTCTAATAGTAGAAATCACATTGATCATTAAGTCCAATGAAACAATTCCACACCCACATTAAAGAGAATTCCAACAGTAGAAATCACATTCATCATTAAGTCCAATGAAACAATTCCACACCCACATTAAAGAGAATTCCAATCATATAAATCACATTGATCATTAAGTCCAACGAAACTAATCAGACTAAACAAACTCTTCTTCCCTCCTTAAAATCCTAAGGACAATAATATATCACAAGTAAACTACAAAAAATTAGTATTATATACCAAGGAAATAGAGGTTCACAAAACCATAATAGAGCATAGCATAAAGTCCCATGAAGGAAGTACATTAGAGGGACAATAGTTTGAAACCAGCAATGTAATTTTTGACAGAGCTTTCTCTCCACCTTGGTAATGGATTTTAACTTTTGTTCTCTCCACATTCACCAAAAGCCCTTATCAATTTATTGCCTGCATATTCAGAAACAAGCTAATATTTATCATAGAAGCTAAGAGTTGAAATTCTAAACAAAAAAAATGAGTATATTGGAAAGTGAATCTAATGACGAAGATCTAGTTGTCAAGCCTAAATTACAAGGAGACCTACAATGTATTACTCTATCTCATTAAAAAATACTATCTAGTATTTATTTAGTGTAATAAAAAATATGCTAACTGTGTACACAACCCTAACAGTTGCCCTGCAAGTGGTGCTTCATGTGCACAATTTAATAAAATTATACTTTCTACACATACATAGTACTGGAAGATATTTATTACCATCATGAAGTTTATAAAACGCAATAACAACCCTAAAAACCAAAATTATTTCAAGTTATAATACAAGTATAAACCTGCATTAAATTACGTTTCAAGCAATGAAGCCAACATAGTAGAAAAAAACTCTTAGTACTCGACAAACCAAGAGAATATAATACCAAAGCATTAATTGAAGCCCATTAGAAACACAATTGCACGAACTCATGGCTAGCAAATTCAATGCCCGAAACATTGAACATTAAAAACAAACTTCTTATATCATCAAACCCTACACGATGTGGATGTCCAACATAGACCTAACATAAACAAGAAGAGCATAGAAATATTCCCTAAACAATTCAGAAAGAATATTAAAAACAATCTAGGTAATGGGGTTTCCAATGCTAACCTTAGATCGCATTGACCTTCATTACTAGCACATGCAGACACTTAGTTAGAGAATGGGACTACATGCAAGATCCTTTCTTCATGATTTACTCACAGATTTTCTCCTTCTTTAACTCCGCAACTAGCTAGTTATTCTGCATGATTTACTCCATGATTTTCTCCTCCTTTCACTCCGCAACTCGCTAGTACTTTTGCATGATTTACTCCCTAATTTTCTCCTCTTTTCACTTCACAACTGGCTAGTTCTCTCCGAAACTTGTTGTACGTGTTGAGTCCTCCCATCGATCACCACTATGGCGCATTACCTTCGGATCTTAACCCAGTAATGCTATATCATGAGCATTGTAACATATTTTTTATATAAATCATTCTTTTTGTTCTTTCAATTTTCTTTTAGTTTTTTTTCTCTACAAAGCTGTGTGTTCAACCTTTACTAGATAGATTCATTTGTGCAAGTTTTCTAACACATTTACATGGTATCATAGCCCACTAGTTGCTAGATAAAAGTTGCACCAGTATTTTATTTTGCAGGTATTATAGCTTGGAGATCGAAGATTGATAGCAAAATGGAGTTTCCCAAAGCGTCGTTCTTAAAACCGTACAACTATCACGAATGGAAGGACCAAATGGCTCGATAACTTCATCTAAAAGGGTTGTACAAGATTACCATGGCTGCAGAAGTGGAACCCACATCAACCATAGAGAAATCCAAGTACCTCAACCGCATGGATGAGGCCCACGGATCCATATGCATGTGCATCTCCCCAGAGTTGCAATTTCATCTATCTCCCTGCAATACTCCCAATGAGATTTGGAAAAAGGTTGAAGAACTCTACGGGAAATAAGATGAGATGAAAGGACATTTGGTTGAAGTGGATCTGCTCTCATTGGATCCACAAAACTATGACAAAATTCAAGACTTCTTCACCAAATATAATGATCTATTGTTGCAACTCAAGGGTTGTGGAATTGACAAATCTAAGGAGGAGTGTTGCCAAGTTCTCTCTATTATGTCAAAGCTCAGACCAAAATACTCTGTCTTTGTGTCTACATTTCATTCAATAAGGCTCGCAACAGGTAAATCCTACACTATGCTTTCTCTCAAAGAGTTCATGAAGTCCCTTAATTTTGAGCAAGTTAAACTCATTGGCATGGGGAAAATCAAACCTCCAAAAGTGCATGCACTTGCTGTGCATGATGGCAGCCACAATAAAAATCACAGATCTAATTCAAATAAAAAAAATCAGCAGCAAAAAGACAAGGGAAAAGCGCATTCCCATCAAAAGAACAGTACACCAAGCCCTTCAATGACTCCTCCGGCTCCAAAAATGAGAAAGGGAAAAAAGGAGACAAATGCACCTATTGTGATCTGAATTTGAAACTACTTAAAAAAGGTTTGCAAGGTATTCAATTCAATAGTAAACATGTTTAAAAGATGCCCATGTCTTCCAGTAAAAAAACAAATGAAAATTTCAGCTATTCATGATCCATTCAAGCATAGCGGAATTATTTCCTTTTACTGTTTAACACATTAAAACAAATTTGTTCTGCAAAATAAAGCAACCATAGATGCAAAAGAAGTTGATGAAGTAGTTCACCCCTCCTGGGCTACGTTTGCTGGGTCCAAGGCTCCCAAATGGGCGTGTCCTCGTTTTAATTAAATGCTCAAATGAATTTACAGCTGAATATAAGTCTCTACAGGAGAAATAGACTGTAAAAATGGATTTAGAACACATGAATAGTTCAGGATTTACTGCTAGTTTACCTCCAATGGATACCTGCAACCCGATACAGTTCTCTCAATACTGGGCCCTAGTGGCTCCTAAAAATTCCACTACTCCAAAACCTATGCAAATGACCTCTGATGGCTGCAAGAGATATGAAAATGGCTTCAGAATGTCCAAAATACCTAAAAGAAAAAAAAAATCGTCCAAAACTGCCTTTCCTAGCCAATGTTATGGCTATTTACTCCTAACTGCCAGTTTCCCCTAAAAGAACTCCAGTTAACTTTAGTGGAGGCCAGTTAGCCCCGCCAATTATGGCGGAACCGCCCAAATTTGGCAGTCCACCAAGAATTCTGCCAACAAACCGCGTTTAACTGACTGTTGAGTTATGGCGCATGTGACTGTTTGATGGTTTGGCGATTTGTGCCTCGAATTCCGTGCCATGTATTTCGTTTGGCCAACGGTTCCGGGTGCTTGGACATATGGCATGGGGGCTAGCCCTTAGGGGCTGGCCCCCTTAGTTTCCTGCCGCAACAATTTTCAAACCTTAAATAGACATTTCTCTGCCAATCTCAACAAATCCGCCTCCGTAGCCTATCGGTAAGGCGTTGGGCTTGTGGCAGGCAGGTCATGGGTTCAATTCACAACCCAACAATTTTTAAAAAGAAATGCACACCCCCTTGTGCTGACATCACCTGAGCCACGTGGCGGCTTCTGGGCTTGCCACGTGGTGGCTTATGATTAGCCCATCCAGAAGGAATATTCTGTGTAATATTCCTTTTTTATTTTTTTTTTAAAATTCAAAATTTAAGGGTTATTGGGCGATTTTTTTTTTTGACGTAACTTTCACATACGACGACTGTTTTTCAAACCGTTTGTTGTGCCGGAATTGGGAGGACGAGCTCTATCGAGTCGTTTAGGTTTAAGCCAATTTTGAGCACTTTAAATTTTGAGCATTTTACGACCCTTGAGACATGAGCCCCTGATCACGCCTCCCCATTGGGAAGCTTTTGGACCCCAAAAGCCTTCAACTACTTGTTAAAGAGGTGAGGGTACAGTGCCCTCATTTTTTCCACCTCCATCCACTTTCCCTTGTTCGGTTTGTTTCCTTTGAAACCAACCCGAACATAATCTACATTGCCCCTCCTTGAAGTGCATGTCCTTCTATCAAGGATTGTATCTTCTTTCAGCTCATCTAAAAATTCTGGCAAGAAATCTTCCATAGATGGCAACTGAACAGCGCTTTCATGATCAACGATCAAAGGAGGTTCATACAAACGTAAGTTCTCCACATTAACAACACAATACATTTGCATGTAGGAAGGCAAATCTAATTGAAAAGCATTATTTCCAACCTTCTTGAGGATTTTGAATGGACCATAAAGAATAGGCTTTAGCTTTTTGCCTTCTCCTTGCATCCTTTCCTTACTAATGTACAGCCATACCTCATCCCCTTCTTGAAACTTGTGATCAACTCTATGCTTGTCGTGTCTTTCCTTGTACTTTCCTTGACTCTTCTCAAGTTGTTCTTGAATTTGCTGATGTATTTGTTGAATTCTTTCAATGAATGAACGAGCTTTGTCAATATCACTATATCCCTCAATGGCAACATCTTTCTCAAGAATGAAATCAAGAGGTGATTTGGGCAAGTCACCAAAACAAGCTTCAAACGGTGAGGTGTTTGTGGAAGAGTGCTTGGCACGGTTTTAAGCATGTTGTATGTAGTGCAAATGTTCATCCCAAAGCTTGGGATGCTTGCTGCAATATCCTCTCAAGAGGTGCACAATGGTTCCGTTCACAACTTCAGTTTGTCCATTTGTTTGCGGATGGAAAGCAATACTTTTCTTCAACTTTGTGTCCATCATCTCCCATAGGTTGGACAAAAAATTCCCCACAAATCTGGAATCCCTGTCACTAATAATGGAAGTAGGCAAACCAAAGTGAATCCATACATGATGAAAAAATAATTCAGCAGTTTTTTCAGCAGTTATAGTTTTCTTACAAGGCATACATGTACACATTTTGCTGAAATAATCAACTACTACATATAAATAGTCATGTTGCTTTCTAGATTTTGGAAAACCTCCTACAAAATCCATAGAGATGCTCTCCCATGGTCTAGAAGGTACCGGAAAAGGAGTATACAAGCCAAGCTTGCTATTACTAGGCTTGCTTGTAGCACATTATGAACAACCTCTTAAGAACTTTGAAACAAAATCTACCATGCGAGGCCAATAGCAATACCTCTGTAGATGTGCAACTATTTTGCTTATACCAAAATGGACAACAATAAGAGAAGAATGAGCTTCTCTTATGACATTTATTCTCTCCCCCTATGGTATACACAACTTTCCCAGATGAAACAACGAATTGTTATGCATGTGATAGTCATTTTCCTCTACATGATTCCCTTTACTCAAGCTAGCATACACATCTTTAAAGTCATCATCAGATGCATACTGTTCTATGTAACTATCATGTATAATGGAATCATTCTTAAGTAAAGTAACAGCACCAATAACAGGCCTTGAAAGCATATTAGCAACTTTATTCAGAGTACCTTTCTTGTACCTTATTACCAAATGGAACTATTGCAAGAAGCCCATCCATCTGAAGTTTCGTGACTATCGTAACTTTCTTTGTGATTGCAAATACTGTAAGGGCTGATGGTCGATATGTATAACAGTTTCTTTGCCCATCAAATAGTGTTTCCACTTTTTGACGCTTTATACCAACGCATACAACTCCTTATCATAGGTAGGATAATTTACAACAGCACCATTAAAAGTTTCAAAATGAAAATCAATAGGCTTACCATGCTGTAGAAGAACTACACCCATGGCATAATCACTAGCATCGGTTTGTATCTCAAATGGCTGTCTCAAATCTGGTAATGCAAGGACCGGAGCTAAACTAGTGTTCTCTTTCAAAGATTCGAAATCTTTTTGCTGCTTGCCTCCCCATTGGAAGCATGCTTCACACTTGTCACTGCATGCATAGGAGCTGCTATAGAAGAGAAGTTAGAGATGAACTTCCTCCAATATTGAGCTACACCCAAAAAAGTTCTTACCTCTGTAATGGATTTGGGAGTAGGCCATTTTACAATAGCCTCAATCTTAGCAGGATCAATTCTCAAAGCACCTCCTCCTACTATGTGTGCCAAATAAACCAAAGAAGTCTTTCCAAATTCACACTTTGATATTTTAAGAAATAATTGATTCTTCTTCAAAACATCAAGTACTTTCCTAACATGCATGACATGATCTTCTCTAGACTTGCAGAAAATTAAGATGTCATCTAAGTAGACAATAACGAAATCATCGAGAAAAGGATGCAAGACATCATCCATTACCCGCATGAAAGTTGCAGGTGCATTGCACAAACCAAACGGCATCACAAGCCATTCAAAGAGTCCTTGCTTGGTTTTGAATGTTTTCTTCCAAATGTCACTTTCTTCAATTCTTACTTGATGATATCCACTGCGCAAGTCTAACTTAGTGAAATATCAAGCATCATTCAACTCGTCTAGAAAATCATCTATCCTTGGGAGTGGGTAACGATTCTTTACCATTATCTTGTTCAAGGCCCTAAAATCAACACACATACGCCAAGTGCCATCTTTCTTTGGAATCAGTATAATCGGTGACCCACATGGCGAAGTACTTGGCCTTATGAAACCCTTGTCCAGCAAGTCCTTGATTTTCTTCTTTATTTCAACATTCTCCATAATAGACATGCGGTACATGCCTATGTTTGGAAGAGGACAATCTAGATGCAAACGGATTTCATGCTGAATCTCCCTCTTAGGAGGCAAACTTGTTGGCTTCTGAAATATCTCATGATATACATCAACTACATCATACAGATCTGATTTAAGTTTTGGATCACAATTGTCAAATGACTCATGATTCACATCAACCTTGGGCTTAATCATAAGAAGAACAAACTTCTTACTTGAATTGACCAGCCTTTTTACCTGTCCTCAATTCACCATCGCTATATTTGTCTTCTTGCAATGAGCTCTAACAATGAACTCCTTGCCATCTTTGAAAAGATGATATTCGTTTTCATGACGATGGAAGATAGCTTTCCTGTCAAACAAGTAAGGACTTCCCAAAACAATTCCCGCTATATCAAAAGGTACCACATCAAGTTCAACTGTATCAATAAAATGTGCAGTAATTGCAAAGCGCAATGTGCACTTTCTTGAAACTTGTAAATTTGCATCCTTGCAAATCCATCCAAGTGGATATGGCTTCGGATGTGGAACGGTCTCAAGTTTAAGCTGCTTGACCAAGTCTTCTAATATAAGGTTTTCTTGTGACCCACTATCAAAAAGTGTGTCAATTTTAGTATGTTTTGAAATCACCCTCACATGGAACAGTTTAATTATTTGTTCCTCATTAGGAGCTTGTACATGAAAATTTGAGGTACTAGTGCTGGCTTGAATTTCCATTTATTTTCCCTTCAAGTTTTTCAAACCCATGGCTGTAATTTTGGTTTCATCACCTAAATCATCCCCTAAATCTTGTGGAGTAGATGTAGTAGCAACAGTTTTCTGTTTCGCTTTGGATTTGTTAAATTGAGGTCTTTTTTCAGGATGTAATTTCCAACAGTTTTTCTCCTCATGGCCTGGTTTAGAACAGTGTTTACAGATCACTTTCTCACTCTCCTGTTTGACAGATGCATTCTTTTTGCCCTTTCCCTTGGAGGTTTTTTCTTTGTTTT
>APFE030862868.1:744-43804 GCA_000404065.3 Pinus taeda | reverse complement strand
GATACTTGTTGAGAAAAATGAGCCTGATTGTATTAATTCAAAAGAAGAAGAACTTTACAACCTTTGCCTTGATGCTGTACAAGCTCCTCCCAGGGTCCAACAAGAAGTCTTCTCTACTTTGACAAGCTTCACTCACTCCCCAATGAAGCCAAAAAGGTATGTGATCTCTCCTCTTAAGCTCAAATAGGAAGTCTTAATTTCACTAGCATTTACCCTCAAAAGTTCAGCTTCTAACCTCTCCAGCCACTAACCCAATGCCTCAATTTATAGTGCAATGGAGATCAGTTACCAGGTCCTCCTTCAAAGGGATAGAATCCTCCTTCAAAGGGATAGCTCCTCCCAACAAGGGATTAGTTCGTCCTATTATGGGATGCATGAACCACTTGGAGCGAACAATCCACGTAACAAATGCTTCTAGAAAACTCTAGAATTAACCCAAGATGAGTTTTTTAAGATAAAAAATGCGCCTTTTGACTTTCACAGGGGTACGCACCCCTTTACATACAGAGCGTATAAGTACACAGATACCTTGAACAAAAGGTGCGGGCCCGCAGGAAAAAGTAAGAGAAAGTGCGGAACCAGAGTTATATTTCTTTTTTGATGTCTTTCTCTCTTTTCTCAAGCTTGTTTTGAAGAGCTGAGGTTTAAGACTTTCTTAGGAAGCTGGTATAGGTGATGATAGGCCTACACCGACTGCAAATAATCAAGGTGACGATATTTTTGTGTAACACCTGGTCAATCTGGAAACCTCATGATGTTAAAGCCACATCTGTTGCTATATTATTCTCCCTCTATTTCTACTGCACTTCTGCAACCTGTTCTGTGCCTCTCGCACTGTTGCAACCTCCACTGCACTGCTACAGACTTTTTCACTCTAGCACTGCCTTTTTGCTCCATTACACCTTGCTTCACCTGACACTTGTCATCATGATACTGTCGTTAAGGGCTCCCATATCCAGATTTGATCTAAGAGTTTGGGCACCTCAAGGATCCTTCCCCCTTCTTCTCTAGTCCTCTCAACTACAGCTCTATGTCTCCCCACCTCTTCTCTAGAGGTGCATGAGTATTCATGGCATAATCGTCATCAGTCTCAAAATCCTTCTCCACCTTTGTTGGAGAAACCTTTGAGTTGGAAGCTTCTTCCTTGCCTTGCATTTTCCATAGAATTTCTTCCTCTCTCCTTGAGCAAATCCAATCATCTTTATCTCTCCTGATGATTCTTGGTAGACCCTAGGTGCCTAACACCTCATTCCATCCTTCATCCACCTTTTCCACCCACTCTCACACCCTCAAAACAACCAAAACTACTCTCGTCCTCCTCCTATAGGCCTCTTGTAGAACATTGTTTTTCCTCTTGTAGATTTCCTGTGTTCTCCTGTAGATTTTCCTGTAGACTTTATTTTCAAGGCCGAGTGCTGGAAAAGCCTCTAGAAGGCCACCTAAGACCTCTTAGGACCCATCCACACCATATTACATCCTCTCAATTCCCTCAACCGCCCTTTAACACCACCTATTCGCTGCCACATTCACAAACAAATAAATAACATGCATGACAAATTCACATAAAAATACATAAAAATCCAAAAATATGTTTTTTGCTCATTTACTTCCAGAAATAGTTTAGTCAGATTTTGTTTACTTCCTTGATTAGGTAATGGCATTCTTTTCATGGTTTTCATAGAGCTTTCTGCAAAATTAGAATTAGTTGGTTAATTAGGGTTCACTAGTTTTGCTTTACATTTCAGTCTTTCTCCTTTCTGCAGTTAGAGTAGTATTTGTAGAATAGTCTTTCCCTCCTTTCATCACATATAGAGCTTCTTCTAGAATCCATAGAAGTTGGCTTGAGCTCCTAATGATCTTGCGCCGACTGACCAAGTGACAACCTGTAGTAAGAACTAGTACTTGTGCATACAACACTGTCACTTCTAAGTTTGTTACGAACTATCGGGTTGATAAGAGTAAAGTAGGCAGCCCAGGAGTTGCAACATTATTGCTACAATACTGGTGCTCACCACTTTTTGGCACTGTTTCTGGGGAAGCATCAGAGTATTATGTGATTACTGCGTTCTTCTATTTTCTATTGCAACATTCTGCTAAGAGTTTATTTCAGCAAAAGTAGACTAGTCATTTCTCTTCTTTCAAGTTCCGTATTTCCTCGCTTTCCTTTTCAATTCTACAAATTTCATTTCAGCAAGAGTAGACTAGTCATTTATTTTCCTTCAAGTTCTGCATTTCCTTTCTTTCCTTTTCAATTCTGCAAATTTTATTTCAACAAGTTCACTTCAACTAGTTGCAATTTGTTTTGCTCAATCAATTTTAGTTTTGCAGGTACTATCAGTGTGGGGAAAAAGAAACAAAAACCAGCCAAAAAGATTAACTTTCATGCCTCATAGGAATAGAGATAACTCAGGAAAATTTTTGCCCAACGCCCCCACTGCTTCACACAACCAACCTTCTCTCTTCTTCAGTGGTTGTGATCAAGAAGAACCCTTAGGTGAACAACCAGACATATTTGAAGAACCTATAGGGGAAGAAGAAGAAGAAAACATTCCTTTGGAGCCAATGGCTGAACACAAAAATGCTAGGGGGAATGGAGAGAGAATAGAGGGTACCTTTCCCATTTGGGAGACCAATGGGGACACCAAAATGAAGAATATAAGCCCTTCCGCCCTACCTCATTTCCATGGTCTGACTACAAAAGATCCTGACATCTTTTTGTTTGAGTTTGTTGTTATCTCTCGAACCTATGACTATGTAGAAGATGAGAAAAAGTTGAAATTGTTCCCTTCTACTCTTAAGGATGCAGCATTGCGCTGGTTCATGGGATTACCTGGCAATAGCATCACAACTTGGGCTCAGATGCAACAAGCCTTTAACAAAAAGTATCAAGACTATTGTAGCTCAAAAGATACTAAAGAATAAATTTTACAAATGACTATAAGAAGTGATGAGTCCCTGAAAGACTATGAGGAGAGGTTCCAGTTCAGTTACAAAAGGGCCGGGTGTACACTTGATCCTGAGTCTCTGAAGTTGGTCCTGCTTAGGGGAATTCAGGAAGATCTTTTAGACACCCTCCATCTACTGGCCGGGGGAGACATCTACCAACTATCCTATGAGGACATAAAGACTGTTTTTAGAAACCATTCTAGAGCTGCCAGAAAGAAAGGTAGGGGGAGTAAACCCATAGCAGTACCTCTTCCTCTAACTCATCCATTAAAGGAGAAATTGGAAACATGATGGAAGAATTCAAGAGTGAGATGCTGCAGACTCTTGCCATGCAAATGGATACCTTTCATATCAGAAGGCAACCAGAGGAAACAAAGAGGGCTTTGGCCATTTTTTTCCCTAGGTGCACTAGGAGGCATCCTAGGAATAAATGCCTATTGAACTCTATAGAAGTTTGTTAATTCTGTGAAGAAAATCATTCTACAGACAAGTTTCCTTCCTTACCAGGACTTAAAGTTGTATATCAAGGGGCTGAGGGAGTCACTAAATAGCTCTATTACATAAACCAAAGTAGGCCGCATGGACCTAGACCATATCAGTAGGGTATGCAAGGGACATCTCAGTCATACTACAACCCCAACCAAGTCACTTCCATACCTTCTTGTGGCCCCCCTGCTCATCCTTCCTGGTCCACGCCTCCTTGGTCCTTCACATCTCAATACCATGCCCAACTAGCTAGCCATTCATTTCAATCCTATGCTCAGCCACCACCTTAGTGGAATGCACCTCATTAGGGGTGGAGACCCCAATACAACTCTCTTCCTGCTCTTTTGCCTTCACCACCTTCCCAGCCACAATCGTTACCTCCTGCTCCTCCGAAGCAACCCCAAATGCCTGCCCAGCTGAATCTGAACCCGAACAAAGACAGGCCCAACAAGTATATAGTGGGGAACCATCATGCCCAACTTATGCTGTGGAGATTCAGGAAATTAACTTGCGATCTGGGAAAGTTCTCCAAGATAGCCAGCCTCCATCCAAGGAGGTTGAGGAAGATAAAGAGGAAAGTACCTAAAGCAATTCCACCCTTTCGTGAGAGACTATCCATGATAGTCCAGCCTACCCTAGAAGAAACAAAACTCTTGAGGGAATTGAAACATTTATGTGTGAAGATACCACTTCTCCAAGCCATAAAAGATGTGCCTATCTATAATAGGTTGATCAAAGAGAAGTGTTTTAGGCATCTAGGAAGGCACAAGAGAGATGCCCCAACCATAAATTTCATAGGGCAACTGTCCGACCTGATGTTAGGGTAGGTAATCTGTCAAAAATATCTGGACCCTGGAAGCCTAGTAGTTGATGTCCACATCAATGGCACCATGATCCCACACACCTTGATTGATCTAGGAGCTGCCATTAATGTGATGACAAAGGACACAATGCTCAAACTCAACCTTTAGGGCTCCTTGAGGAAGACCACGACCATGCTACAGTTAGCAAACTGCTCCATCGTGACCCCTTGGTGGATTGTGGAAGATGTGATGGTCTCCATTGATTGTTGGGCGTACCCTGCTGATTTCTTAGTTCTCTAGCCAAAGGAAAATCTCACTGGGTATCCTCTCATTCTGGGAAGAGCCTGGTTGGCTACTACCGATGCCTACATCAACTGTCGAGCTGGGAACATGACCATAAAGAATGGGCATATGTCCAAGCAGTTAACCCTATATCCTCCTGCCCAACCCTTGTTAGAACATGATCTACCTCTCTGGTTGGAGGAGGAAGATGAGGATGAATTCTATTCTACACTACTTTGTGCATTAGAAATCATGATGGGGGGGAAACCACAAGGTGAGGATGATATGATTGAAAATATCATTCAGAATCCACCTCCCAGTGTATCACCATTAGAGGACATAGTAAGAGAAACCCAAAACAACCCCTCACTGATCTCTGTGCAGCTGACTCCACCTCTCTCTGTGTTAAGAATATAGAGTTCGGCCTAGAAAGAACCTTGAAAATCAATCCATCCCTATCCACTTCCCAGGAGAAGGAATTGTGTAGCCTGCTGAGCAAACACCTAGACGCCTTCTCCTAGAGTTATAAGGAGATGAAGGGAGTGCACCCTTCAGTATGTACTCATCATAATACATTAAGGAGGGTTGCAAGCTAGTCAGGAAACCTCAAAGGAGGATGAATCCAACACTTAGAGATATTGTTAAGGAAGAACTGCAGAAATTGCTTGATGCAGGATTCATCTATCCCATCTCTGACAGTGAATGGGTCTCTCCTTTGGTGCTAGTGCCAAAGAAAAATGGTAAGTGGAGAATCTGTGTCGACTATTGGGAATTGAACAAAACCACTAAAAAGGACCATTTTCCTTTACCTTTCATAGATCAAGTGTTAGATAGTCTGGCAGGGAATTTGTTTTTCTCTTTCCTAGATGGGTTTAGTGGGTACAATCAGATTCAAATCAGCCTAGAAGACCAAGATGAGACCACTTTCACTTGTCCTTGGGGTACCTTTGCATACCGTGTCCTTCCTTTTGGTTTGTGTAATGCCCTCGCAACTTTATAAAGAGAAGTATTGAGTATATTCTCTGAATTAGTTCATAATGCAGTAGAGATATACATGGATGAATTTACTCCTTATGGCTCTGACTTTCAGTAAGCCTTATCTAATCTAGGAAATGTTCTAGACAAGTGTATTGAGATGAACCTGTCCCTCAGTCTTGAAACATGTGAATTTTTTATGACTGAAGGGACCATGCTAGTTCATGCAATATCTCAACAAGGATTGCAGGTGGACCCCAACAAAATTGCCATCATCTAAAGGGTCCCACCTCCTCAAAAAGTGAGAGATGTCAGAAGTTTCCTAGGCTTAGCTAGGTATTACCAGAGATTCATTAAAGACTTCAACAAGATAACCTCTCCTTTGTTTGGCCTCTTAGGTAAAGATGTCGAGTTTATAAGGTCAGAAAACTGTCAAGAAGCCGTAGATATCTTGAAGAGAAAGCTCGTGACTGCCCCAATTATGAGAGGCCAAAACTGGGCCCTACCTTTCCACATCCACACAGATGCCTTGAACAAAGCAATAGGAGTAGCCTTTGGACAAATTGATGAAAATTTATCTTATTCCATATATTTTATAAGCAAAAACTTGTCAAAGGCCGAGTTAAACTATAGAATGACCGATAAGGAACTCCTAGTTGTCATGCATTCTTTAAACAAATTCATACATTATATCATAGGCTATCAAACCTTTGTGCACACTGATCATGCTGCAATTAGATATTTAATGAAAAAACCGAATGCGAATGCTCGCCTTATTAGATGGTTTCTTTTACTGCAACAATTTTATTTGACCATTATTGATAAGCCTGGTAAAGAAAATGTTGTTGTTGACTTTTTGTCTAGAGTAGATTTTCTTGTAGGTGAAGAAGGAATGGTGGATGACTAAATTCCAGATGAACACTTGTTTTCTATCTTAGTGCTCTCTCCATGGTTTGTTGTTATATAAAACTACTTGGTTTCAGCACAGTTCACACCACACCCGTCCTCAAAGGAGAAGAGAAAGATAGTAAGAAAAAGCGCCCTTCACCTGGATTGGGGGCAATCTCTTCAAACTTGGACCAGATCAGATCTTGAGAATATGTGTCAAGGAGGAGGAAGTCTTTGAAATCCTCCTGACCTGTCATGACAGGCCTTGTGGAGGTCATTTTGCAACAAAAATAACTACCTTCAAGATTCTGGATTTAAGAGATCTGTGGTTTGTAGGCAAGCTACTACTGGCCCACTCTTCATCAGGATGTGAGGAGATATACCAGCCAGTGTGATCGGTGTTAGAGGATGGGGAAACCTACTCCAAAGGATGAGATTCCCATGCAACCTCAAGTGACCTTTGAGCCATTTGAGAAGTGGGCCATGGACTTTGTGGGTCCTATCAACCCTCCTTCAAAGCAGAAACAATACATCATTGTGTGCACTGATTACCTGACAAAGTGGGCAAAGACAAAAGCAATCAAAGCAGCAACAAAGGAAAAAGTAGTTGAATTTTTGAGAGAGAACATACTCCACAAGTTCAGGTATCCAAGAGAATTGGTCATAGATCAAGGTAGTCAATTTGCTTCCAATTTTTTTGAATACCTTCTCACACATCATAGAATCAAGTATAGGACTTCAACCCCTTACTATCCACAAGACAATGGGCAGGTGGAGGTCACTAAGAAAGCACTGGAAGGGATCCTGACAAAGGTAGTGAGCAGCAGCAGAAAATACTGTGCAGACAGATTAGTTGAGGCCACTTGGGCCTACAACACAACATGGAAGACCACCACAGGTTTCACACCCTATGAGTTGGTCTATGGGAAGAAGGCTTTGCTGTCAATTGAATTTGAATCTAATACCCTGAGGATGGTAGCTTAGCTGGACCTAGACCGCAGCCATGCATAGAAAGAAAGATTACTTTATCTCAATGGATTGGATGAACACAAAATGCAAGCCCTTCTCCATACAGAGGTAGTTCAGCTTTAGAGAAAGATATGGCATGACAAAAATATCAAGGAGAAACAATTCCAAGAGGGAGATTGGGCACTATTCTATGATTCAAGATATAAAGATTTCAAGGGAAAGTTAAGGACAAGATGGTTGGGACCCTACACTATGGAGAAATGAAATGACAATGGTTCAGTTCTAATTAGAACCATTGATGATGAAGCCATCCCCATGCTTGTCAATGGACACCGGTTGAAAGTCTACAAGAAACCCCTCTCCAAGCGAGAGTTCATTGAATATTTGAATAAGACAGTGATGGTAGTGGAGCATGTCTTAGCCTCCACTTCACCCACTCACTGAAGAAAAAGAAAAAATTAGAGAAAATAAGGACTCAAGTGAAAACCTCCATGAAGCGCTTGAGTCCCATCATTAGGTTGAAAACCTCTTCTGAGGCGGCCCAGTGATGTCAAAAAAGAAGAGAGAAAAATAAGATCCCTGGGTGAAAACCTCCCTTGGAGGTGCCCAGGGTAGGTAATTAGGGTGAAAACCTCCCTGAGGCACCCTAGTTGTTTTCAAAAAAAAAAGAAAAAAAGAAAAGAAAAAGAAAAATGAATTTTCAGTTGCATTCCAGGTTTGTAGGAGGACTACAAGAAGCAGCAGAAGGTGCCAAGGGAGCCTTGAAACCAAAACCAACACTAGCACCTATCCTACCTTCCCACACATTTCTCCATCATTCTTGGAATTTTTTTCACCTCACTGTGCTTCTTTTTCAAAAACTATGTTTTCTACAAGAGGCTCCTGTAGGAATTACAAAGAGCCAGAAATGGATATAAAAGGCAGTTTGAGGAACATGGAAGCTTCATAAAAAAATTTATAAATCCCCTTGCAATCTCCAAACCCCCTTTCCATCATTTCCAAGCCTACATCACACCCCAAGCCTCATTCTTCTTCCTTTCCAAGAAAAACACAGAAAAAACAATTCTTCAGGAAAAAAAGAAAAATCAAAAAATAAGAAAGGGAACAACACTATCAACCTCACCTGAATCCTACCTATTACTTTTCCATCTCTATCTACATCTCATGCATCATCCTCATAGATCCAAACATAGAGAGAAGTTGAATTTTCAAGGGGAGAAGCAGCTACAGGAGCTCCTATAGGAATTCCTGTAGCCGTTGATCCCATTAAAATCCAGCATCGACATCAAGAGGGTGCATATATGAACATTGAAGAAGACACCTGAAGCTTAGATCTAACCAGAGAAGAACTTGCACAAGGCACATCCACACATCAGCAAGCAGACAACATGCAACGAAATAAACAAGGGCATGCAACAAAGAGAGAGAGCCACAACACCTCACAACAAATGCATTCAGATATCAGGTAAGTAACTAACCCGCTCCTCTGTTTTCATTTGTGTAATTAGAAGGCATGCAATAGCAACGAGATAGTTGAGGTTGAATGAGGGAAAGGTGGCCAGTTAACTTGGCCACCTTCATCTAGTTGAATCCACTCATTCGAATATGTCACATACACATGCGCACAGTCAAGTCAAGAAAGATGTCAAGGACAAGTAGTGGAGGAAATGTGAACTCCGATTGATCCAAATTGGATCCACTAGGAACTGTCAAAGAACCATGATTGTATTAGGTCGGGAAAAATCTCTAAAAATTCCAAAACAACGATTAAAAACACCATGAACCATTGGCAATGGCAGCTAGTGTGGAACGACGAGGACCTCGGTCAAAGCGCGTTGACCAAGGCCCATGGAGACTGCACAGGAGGTCAAAGTAGCCCCTAGGAGCTCAAGATCGGGAAAAGGAGGTTGATTTTGATGCGTGATTAACGCTTAGCACTAATCACGCATCATTGGGTGAACAGAGCCAAAATGGGGGGGCCTCGAGCACTCAGTCGTGTCGGGAACCGAAGAACCACAGGTGGAAAAGCAAAAAGTGCTAACGTACAAAGGCGGGACTCGCGCTCTAGAAAACTGGCGGTATTGATCGGGGTGCCCACAAATGGTAAGAGGTTTTGGATGAAAGCGAAGTGATTCCATACATCGATCGATGCATGGCAAGCGGAGGTGAGAGAAAACTGCCATTGATTGCGCTCTATCGGTCGAGCAAGTCAACTGCGCGGGACGTGCGTATGACATTGGATCTGGGGGACCCAGATCAAACGACTGAGATCAAGCCCAATGGAGGAAATAGAATCAACGAAGGAATATGCCACGTTTTAGAAGGATTTGGAATTTGTTTGACCACCACGATGGAGGAAGAATGCATCCACGACGTAAAGGAAGAAACAAACTGACGAAGTAGGTTGGTGCCATTTAGAGGAGGACAAGTGGCCACTCCCTGAGCATCCATGACGATGCCGAATAGGGAACTCCAGGTGCAGCTGCAGAAGGTGAATCGACAGAGGTGGAAAGGAACCAAACAGGAATTAGAACGAATGGCTAAAAACCATGAACAGAGATAGAATACACAGGTGAAGTGAAAGTCAGTCAGAGCAAACCCTAAGAGGAGGGTTAAACACTGAGAGACAGAAAGCAGAGAAGAAGGCAGTAAAGTAAAAGCAGAAAGAGACATAGGGCCGAGCTGACCAGCGGTAGCATTGAGCACTAGAGAGCTTGAGAGATTCAAGCCATCCCATAGATGAATCTGTCCGGACTAAGCACTACATTTGGCTCTTTCCACTGAAGACTAGAAGGTCACATAATTGGTAGGAAGAAGAAGAGTCTGTGTCCTCTAGTGTCTTGGGGAATCCAAGAACCACCCTTCCAAGAAAAACCTGCTTTAGGAGAACTCACATTGAGTCCCTATATTGTAATTCTGTACTTAAAGGCACAATAAAGCTGGACTGGAGATGTAGCCCTAGAGAATATGGTGAACACCTTATTAAAATTCTTGTGTCTTTGTGTTTGCTTACTGTATTTATCTGCTGTCTTTCCATTTAAATGTCTGTGTGTTGGCAATCTGATCGATCCGTTGCTTAAATAACACAGAATACAGACCAGCACATGAGTCTGTAATACCTTTGTTTAATAAATCTTTAACTGATGTCACTCATAGGGTGATTACCAGATCACCGATGCAATCATGAGGGATGATTACGAGGAAAGGGCCATGATGAAAAGTCATGTGGGGACCAATGGTCTGAATATGGCCGACGTACACTCTTCCAGCTCACCCTCCATCACTGGAAATATCCACAAAAAGTAATAAGTACTCCTCCCCGAGCACTCTCACCACCTTTTCCTTCATTCTCTCCTCGAAACTCCACTCCTGGAATCTCATCATGCCCCTATAGCCTCATAACCATCATTCTCCATTAATCTCTCCCATATATTCCTGCTCTCAGCGTTTTCTACAGGAGCACTTATAGGTTCTATAGGAGCACTTACAGGTTCTACAGGAGCACCTACAGGAATTCTATAGGAGGGACAACAATCTTCTATAGGAGGGCCAACGAATTGTTTTCAAGGGAGAAAACACGGGTTTTAGCATGATTCTCAGGCTAAGGAGGTAGGTTCCATGCATACCCCCATTGAATGTCAAAATATGCAAGCAGTGGTTTAAATTCGAGAGTGAAATCAAGCCTTTCGGTGGAGGAAAAAAAAAATTTCTTCTTATTTCTTAAAAAACATAGTCTCTCTATTTCTCTATTTTTCTTCAAGAATTGTTGTCTCCTTCTCCACATTTGGTTTCCCAAAGAAGCATAAACAAAAGGAAAGGCGGTTTTATGAGGAAGCAGCCCACCAACTCCTCCAGGCTCCATGCACATCCCCAAGTAGTGGACATATTCACAAGAGCAAATTGGATGAACTTTTTTGAGAAATTCTGAGGGTTTGATGAGGAAATTGCTCAAGAATTTTCCCACTCTTTAGTCCCTCACACTAGAACACATGCCACTGTCACCTTTAGAGGTCTTTCCATGGAGATAAACCCTGAATTTATCATTAGGGTCACTACCCTTCCTCTTGGGTTTCCTTGGAGTAAGGATGAGTAACCAACTGGCTAGGCTGCTAAGAAAAACTTTTTCCAAAACAATGAAACCCCTGTAGTGGATAAAAATGGCATTAGAAGGGCTAACATACCATATCCTTGGGATGAGGTTAGCTACAAAATAATAAAATATATTTCTTGTGAGGGGAGGTACAACATTGTCTATGGTTACCACTTTAGAATCCTTCATGAACTAAGGTATGGCATGGACACCCTAGCCCCTTCATGTGCACAAGTTGTATTAATTATGTAAACATCTGTCACATTTACACATGAAGTTGTATGCACTGTCATGCACACAACTTTGTGGTTTTTCAATGATCTATCACAAGTGTCGCGCTTATCGCTCACAACGTCGGTTAGTCACACCGAGCATATGTTGTCTTGATGGTTTGAAGTGTCTTTTCGTTGAGTCATTTTGAGTGTGTTCACAAGGTTGTGTATGCACAAGTTCACGCGCTCACACACTTAGTCATTTTGCTGAAGTTCTGAGGATCAGATCACCCTCCAATAGCTAGACTTCCACCATAGAATCGAATCGACCAAATGTCACCTAGAACAATGCAGAAGTGCCCAACAAGCCATTTCAGTCTATGTTTCCCGCAACCACATCAATCAAGCCTCCTACTGGTCAACTGAAGAGTTTGACTGGGAAGTGACCCCAAGACTCACTCCCCTCAAAAATTGTGCAAAAGTTTCCAAGCATGTCTCCTCTGCTGACTGAAGAGACTATGTAGATTGTCTCCCTCAAAAAATTGCGCATTTGTTCCAGCTAGCCACACAGTCAGCCGGCCTGCTACTCGCCCTGAAATCTGTGTAGATTTCATGAGCAGTCCCTTAGCTTCAGAACATCATGCTCAACTTAGAAATTGTGTAGAGGTGTTCAACAGGTTAGCCTCCCAATAATTATGCAGTTTTTGTCACCAACAATCTTGTAGCCCCCTGTGAGCTCCCTAAAAAAATGCATTTTTTCCCAACAAGCCTCCTGCAGCCCGCTACCAGCTCCATAGAGGAATTTCAATGTTTTTTCTTCCAAGCACCTCTGTAGCCTACATTGCTTCTCTCAAGAAATTACACAAATCTGCCCTCTAGTCGAGCAAGATCTTACAAACAGTCACTGCTGATCAAGATTTTCCATCTCAGTTTCCCAGTGATCTCTGCATAATTTTCACTGGCTCTGCTTAGAGCCCACATCCCATATTGAAATATGCCTTCCACAGTTTCATAGCCTTGTCCTTTCTCCTGGTTACTTGCATCTGAAAGAGAATGACAATTCATCATGGTAGACTAGGAAGTTTATGGATTTGATGTCGTCTCATCATGAGTGATTGCAGATACAGGTACATGGATGAGACATGATGTAATGATGAATGTGATGAACTAGGAGAGCACATGCGAGGCGATTTGTTGGCGAATGGATGAATAGATGATGCATGCAAGGAGATGTTTCCACAAACGGATGATGCATGCGAGGATATTTTTTCACGAACGGACAAACATGTGAAGCATGCAAAAGTACAAGCAAAGGAGCAACGCGCATATGTGAAATCAAGCAAACACCAAGACCATTGAAGACTACACACACCTTGCCATGTGGAGCTGAAGCTACAATACACCAAGAGAATACCTATCACTCAGCAACATTGCAGCTCGATATGCACACCAACAACAACATGAACATACCGGCACTATTGTTTCAAGTTTCGTCATGAGTCATGTCATCCACATCATCACTGTGGGCTATACTATTGTAAATCAATGTAATGTAACGTAGAAGCCTAGGAGACCCACATGTCATATGAAGAGTCATGTAAAGATGAAGAGTCAAATATGTCAAATAGTCATGAAGGAAGTCAAACAGTCACAAGGGCTGGTTTCACCCTTGGCTATAAATACCTCCTTATTTGTACATGAAAAGGAATTTTCACCTTGGCTCCTCCCACATAGCCTTGAGAGTGTGTAGTCTTTTCTTTGAGGAGCAAGCAGTGGCTAAAATGCCCCTTTTACAAGGTTAGTGATGTATAGTGTTGTCTAGTCAATTTAGTGTCTTAAATTTCTCTACATAAATTATCAATCCAGGTATCATAAACTGATGAAGTGTGGTGCACTATATGTGCTTAGTCAACTTTTTTCTTACTTCGTTGTTTTATAGTTTATGCTGTTTTTGGGGGTTTTGTTTCTTATGCTTAAGGAAATTAATCTAAGAAAGAAAAGTCATGCTTCTAGATGAAAATATCTAAATGTTAATGGTTAACTAAATCTAATGACTTTTAATGTTAAAATCTAATTTCTAAAGAAGAGAGGAAAGGAAATGAACATTAGAAAAATAAACAAATCAAAACTTTGAATAGTTAGATTAATCTAAGCCAACGAAATGTCTATGAAATGAAAGCAAAAATGATAACAGCTAAATGAAGTGTTTTATGACTTTGCTATACAATTTTGGGAGAACTACCTCCGTGTGATAGCATTTGGAGAGATCCAATATTTCATTGTTCTAAGAAAAAGTAAACATAAAAATGGAAAGCTAATACAAAACATGTAAAGGAAAACTAATCTACTGTGTGCTCTAATGCTCCAAGCACCAATTGGAAAATAAAAGGACTACTTTCTTGGACTATTTTGTCAAGCATAGATTACATAGTTAAGATAAATCTACAATCAACCGGTTGAACACACTTGCATGAATTAAACTTGCATGAATGGAAAATCTAAACTATTAAACTTGAAAACAATCATAAAAACAAAATGACATACTTGAATGAAATCAAAGCAAAACTACAAAATAAAATCTACTCTACTGTACATTCTAATATGCTCCATGACATTTACTTCATATCTCCTTCCATGTTGAGAACATCAAAGCTTTATTCAAATTATTCAAAATTACAAAAGTTTATAAAGCTCTACAAAGCTTTCCAAAAACTTTCCAAAACTAAAATCTTTCTAAGACTATCAAATGAAGGAGAGGGATCTCCTATTTATACAAAAAGATGAGAAGTCATCTCGTTAATGAGAGTCCATGAATCTCTCCCTATATCTCTAGAGTCTTAATCAAAATAGGAAATGATAAGACACATGTCTTCTTAAAGTTTCAATACAAATAGGAAATGTGACACATATCTTCATGATCCCATGATCCTCTCCATTCAAATTCGAATTCGGCCTTAGGGTGCCACATAAAGGTCTTCTAGAAGCCTCATTTTGACCTACACATGTCAACAATCTCAACCCACTTGTTAGGTATAAGCATATGCACATTATTTTCTAATTTTTAACCACAAATTCACTTAAAAATGCTAAGAATTAATAAAGTTTGGAAAAACATAAATGTGACCCAATGATAATGAAAATGAGATGAATGTAGTGACATGGTAGTGAAATGAAGGTGAAATGGAGGTAATATAATGGACATAATAGTGAAAATGTAATGGAAATGAATGCCAATTTTAAGACCCAACATACCCCCCAACTGAAGCTATTGCATGTATTCATGCAATATATATTATATTATTTTTTTTGATCCTTGAGCTTTGGCTTAACTTTGCATGATATCATTTGATAACTTCATACTTTTGCAAAGTGTTTTACTTGAATTGCAACATGGTTGGTTCTTGTGTTACAACCATATTTTGTTTTTGCATTCTATTTTGATCTTTGAACTTTGCATAATGATATTTTGATTATTGTTGCAAAGTATATCTTTATTGGATTGCGTGATGGTTGGTTCTTGTGTGACAACCATGATTGTGTTTGTATCCAATTATCCTTTAAGCAGTTTTGAAAAGCCATTGTATACTCATAATAATAATGTAATAGTTAATATATTTTGGAAGTATGTGGGCTTATGAATATGATATGAACATGAAAATATATGAATATGAATGTATCCCGCCCTCCCAATTGATGGTATTGGCAATTTTATGAAATGAGGAAGATAAATGTTTTTCCAACAATTATCATTCTAGCTTTTTATGGAATTCTATGGTCAAAAGTTAGAAATTGATGTACCTTAACTGATCCTTTGGAAATGAATGAGCCGTATGTGTTGTGGCTACAAAATTATAATCATAATCTTCTTCAAGTGGCTAGACAAAAAGAGTCATGGATAAAAGAGTCAAGATGACCTTTTATTGCTTCTACCAAAACTTGCTGAATCTACTCCAAAATGCTGAAAATAGTAGTCTTCATGTCTTCAAAACTCATTGGCACAATTCCTACTATGTGAAGAGATGTTCTAATGTCGAACATAGCAGGAAATTGTTGACTTAGTGGCGATTAATGGATGCCACTAGTCAACACGAGAACTCTCACCATTAATGACAATGAGAGCCAAGATGCCCAAACACATATTGCTAGGTACGAATAATTTTGTCGATGTTGAGTCACCTAGAAGATCCGATGAACAAGGGACATTAATGTATTCCCATTGTTTGTCAGCATGAGGACTTGCCATTAAGGCATGCAAGCCTCAAGGTGTTTTTGTAAGGAACTTAGACTCAAAGGACTATGGACTCAATAATTTGCATTGAAGCATGATTTATTTGCGAAATGAAAATGGCAGGAAAGGAAAAATGGAAATGGAAGATGGCAATCGAAATTAATAATGAAAATGGGAAATAAGCATGTAACTGAGTCTCTTTCTTTTATTTGTGGGTTAGGAGTGGACAATAGGTAATGGAAAGTGTATGTGAATGTAAAATGGAAAATATGAAGGGAAATGAGGTGAATGGTTTATTATGAAGTATAGATGTAATGGAGACAATAGTATCTGAAAGTTTTTCAAGTGTTTGGATATGTTTTTACATGAGCATGTTTCTTATTTGTTGCTGATCATCCTCTTATGAAACAAATTGGTCTCTTAAGAGAGACACTATTCACTTGTAGTCATTTGTCCTTCCTCCTGAAACCTGCAAAAAAAGACTAATACTTCTTCTGCAATGTAATGTAAGATTATCGAAGGAGAGAGGTGGCCAATCTCTCTAGTTATGATATTTACACACAAAACTAAGAATTTGTATTAATGAAACAAGTTCACAAAGGAAAACCAAAAAAATTTATACCTACTTCAGAAATAGTGCCTCCAGTTGAATGTTGTTTCTTTTTAGCAATTTATTTCATTATTTATTGTTTCAAACGCTGATGATGGATTTCTCATCGTGTATATCTCATTGATATCTTTCCAACGACACTTGAATCATCAAAATCTGATTTCGGATGAGAAAGTTAGGCTGATTGAAAAGTGAGGTTTTTCAGTTACAAAATTGATGTTTAGCTACGGAATGGATTTAGCTGAGAATGACTTTAGCTGCAGAACATGCACAGTTTCTGTAGCTAAAAATCCAAAAAGTTAGCCATCAATTTTTCATCATCAGTCCAAAATTAATCAATACCTTCAGAAAAGTGAGCAAATAATCTACTTATTTCATTGATTGATATTTTGTTTTTTGGATATACTCGAAGTGTCACTTTCCCCCTACCATCTGAATCATAAACCTTGAAGATGAATTCAATCTTTTGGTTACTTAGCAATTAGGAACGGGAACAATTTTAGAGCACTAATGAGAGCAATTTCTTCTTATTACTTAGATCATGGCACAAGAAAAGATATGCAATGTAACCAATAAGCACAAGGAAAGATGAGATTGCTAACAGTGATATGCAATGCAAGAAAAGGCAAACAAATGCATTCAACTACCAATGAGATGCTTATGCAAGAGTGCAAGGATGCAAGAGCTAGTATGCATGAATGGTAGTTTATTCCCAAGATCACATAGAAACCAATGCAACAAGTCAACCAATGATTTCAAGAGCGCAATGATAATGTACCCGACTTTGATATGATTCAGATCATCCCATAATTATCATGCAAACAGTCCCAAAATCTCACTTGAAAATCAAACAAGACAATGCTTATTGAGCCTTTAACTTACTGTGGTGATTCTTTAAGTGTACTAGGCTTATCTTAACCCTTTTTTTTTGGGCCAAACTTTGAAGATTACACTGTTGTATCAATTTCACACTTCGTTCCTTTCCCTCTTTCTTATGATTAATGGAACTGATAGCATAATTGAATCATAATCCTGATTTTTATGGGCATGCTATCTCCTGAAATTCTAGTTCTGATCACGATATTGAAATGAAGAGGGATTACCAAAAATACCTCAGAGGCCATTCTAGGCCCTTCCAGCACCTAATCGGTCATGATTTCCTCATTCCAGAGAGGAGAGGGTTGCCATAATTGCGTGGTAGAATTTCGATCTCTGAGGGGGGAAAGTGGGAAATATCAAAACCATCGGTAGGTAGATCCAAACCATGCAGCCAACAGATGTGAAAAGCTTCAAGACTTGGTCACTTATCAGTTTGGAAGAGTCGTATGCAATTGGGATACGTCATGTAATCAACTGTTAAACTGAAGTAACAGTAAAGTATGAGTTATTAAAGATGGGAGGCGTGCAATTAGGAGTGAATGCCACCACACAATAAGTTCCCAAATTGATTTTCCCTCTCCAAGCACGCCAAGTTAAAACAACAAACTATTCATTAATTAAAATCCATTTTTCTTCACACAACATGCAAAAACAGGCTCTAGAGAATCGAGAAATGCTCCCAAATCGCTGTGAATTTCTTAAAACCATTTCTGGGTTATCTAATTGACCCCATCCCAAAAAAAAATCATGTTTTAGATTTTCCTAATTCATTTTCATTTGGCTGGATCGTGCAGTTAAAGTTTGATGTTTGTTTTTTTTACTATTCTGCGTTTTTCAGGCGAACGTTGTGGTTGAATTTTTTTCTTCATTTGTAGGTCTATTGGTTATGCCGATTGGTTCCCGATCGCCTTGGTTTTCAAATTGTTTGTACTAAATGAAATCTACTTTGCAGGCAGTGTAGCACTCGTGTGCATGATCAGCTGACAAAACAAGGCACTAGCTTCCTTTATCTGATCAAAACTACCTTCCAACTCAATATTCTTTAGGTTAGTATCAAACTCATGAATTTTGCACTAGTTGAATGACAAATTTGCTTAGAGTTTACACCACCTTTCCCAATTATAGCACCAGCAAGTGTAGCATCGACATTTATTTTTGTAGTTGCTGAAGCACCAAATGTAGCTATAGTTTCCATACCAGGAGGAGTAGCCTCACGATAGCTAGGATGACCTCCAAGCTTTCCATCTAAGCCACCAACTAGGAACCTACTGCTAAAAGGTTCAGTTGCCAGATCATCTTTGAGATTGTGTGCCACTGCATTTACCTTCCCAATCTCCTTTTCACCATGGGAAAAATGGCACTTGTCCCCTAAATCAAAATCCAATATCAGTACCAAAATTACTACAAAAAATGTAGGTTTTCTTGAGGCCAAAGTGGAAATTGGAATTGGAGATAGCCATTGATTGTTTCCTTTTTATTTATTTTTTTTGAAATTGTGAAATTTTTATAAAAATAATTAATGGTTCTCAATTTCAAGCAACTGAGGCTCCAAGGTAAATGTACTGAAAATAGGATTTTGACTGAGGTCTTAAGCTGGTTTTTTATTGATCTGGGCTAGGTGACTAGGATAGAATCCATGTTGAGACGATTCTGGAGATGCCCATGTGGTCGGTTTCTTTATTTGATGCTTGTAACTTGCTAAACATTGGAAATAGCTGCAGAACACACAGTTAGCTACGGAACAGGGCCGTGTTCCATACCTAATTTGCAAAATCTTATTAAACATGACACAATGTTTTGAAGGTCACTACAATCCATAACCAGTCAATCTTGGATAGGTAAACCTAACAAAGCAGTTGGATTTTTATTGTTTTTTTTTCATTGAATCAAATGAAATGAATTTATTTATTTATTTTATTATATATATATATATATATATCTATATATATTAACATAAAAATTCTTTTTCTTGATCCTCTAGATCTCAAAAAGTGCAGGAGGAGAGCATACTTGAGAAATTATTGATTTTTTTTTAGATGTAAGAAATAAGGTCTCCTAATTACACTTCCTCGGCAATGGTGCCAAAATGTCTAGTCAATTTACTGTCCTAAATTGCTCTAGATAAATTATCAATCTGGGTATCACAAACTGATGAAGTGTGGTGCACTATATGCGCTTAGTCAACCTTTTTCTTACTTCGTTGTTTTATAGTTTATGTTGTTTTTGGGGGTTTTGTTTCTTATGTTTATGGAAATTAATCTAAGAAAGAAAAGTCATGCTTCTAGATGAAAATCTCTAAATGTTAATGGTTAACTAAATCTAATGACTTTTAATGTTAAAATCTAATTTCTAAAGAAGAGAGAAAAGGAAATGAAAAATAGAAAAAAAAAAAAACAAATCAAAACTTTGATAGTTAGATTAATCTAAGCCGGAAAAATGTCTATGAAATGAAAGAAAAAATGATAACAGCTAAATGAAGTGTTTTATCACTTTGCTATACAATTTTGGGAGAACTACCTCCTTGTGATAGCATTTGGAGGGATCCAACACTTCATTGTTCGAAGAAAAAGTAAACATAAAAATGGAAAGCTAATACAAAACATGTAAAGGGAAACTAATCTATTGTGTGCTCTAATGCTCCAAGCACCAGTTGGAAAATAGGAGGACTACTTTCTTGGACTATTTTGTCAAGCATAGATTACACAATTAGATATGCTAATTTGAAATGGAAAGAAAATACAAAACATGTAAAGGAAAACTAATCTACTGTGTGCTCTAATGCTCCAAGTACCAATTGGAAAATAGAAGGAGTACTTTCTTGGATTATTTTGTCAAGCATAAATTATACAGTTAGATAAATCTACAATCAACCAATTGAACACAATTGCATGAATGGAAAATCTAAACTATTAAACTTGAAAACAATCTTAAAAACAAAATGACATACTTGAATGAAATCAAAGCAAAACTACAAAATAAAATCTACTCTACCTTACATTATAATATGCTCCATGACATCTCCTTCCATGTTGAGAACATCAAAACTTTATTCAAATTCTTCAAAATTACAAAAGTTTACAAAGCTCTCCAAAAAATTTCCAAAACTAAAAGCTTTATAAGACTACCAAATGAAGGAGAGGGATCTCCTATTTATACAAAAATATGAGAAGTTATCTCATTAATGAGAGTCCATAGATCTCTCCCTATACCTCTAGAGTTTTAATCAAAATAGGAAATGATAAGACACATGTCTTCTTAGAGTTTCAATACAAATAGGAAATGTGACACATATCCTCATGATCCCATGATCCTCTCCACTCAAATTCGAATTTGGCCTTAGGGTGCTACATAAATGTCTTCTAGATGCCTTTTTTTGACCTACACATGTCAACAATCTCAACCCACTTGTTAGATATAAGCATATGCACATTATTTTTTAATTTTTAACCACAAATTCACTTAAAAATGCTAAGAATTAATAAAGTTTGGAAAAACATAAATGTGACCCAATGATAATGAAAGTGAGATGAATGTAGTGACATGGTAGTGAAATGAAGGTGAAATGGAGGTGATATAATGGACATAATAGTGAAAGTTTAATGGAAATGAATGACAATATCAAGACCCAACAATTATGAGGGAAGTCAAACAGTCACAAGGGTTGGTTTCACCCTTGGCTATAAATACCCCCTCATTTGTACATCAAAGGAATTTTCACCTGGGCTCCTCCCACATAGCCTTGAGAGTGTGTAGTCTTTTTTTTGAGGAGCGAGTAGTGGCTCCAATGCGCCTTTGACAAGGTTAGTGATGTATGGTGTACCGATGTGTCTTGGAACTTTCACTTAATTTATAAACATGATAATAGGCCAACACGTTTTCACACATGTATTGTAATTGTTTGTAAGACTAATGTTGAACACTTGTAACGCATGTTGCTTTAACCTGTGTTAAAACATTTCAACTCTTCTGGTTGTTCTAATATATATGTTTATGAAAATGTGTTGTATAAGTTGTTAACATTGTCATGCTAGAGTGGGCTGCCTCACTGAACATCAGACAAAACCTTTCCCATAAATTTGTTATAATAACCATTGCACTCACACAAACTACTATGTTGAGTGTTTTACGTGTTATCCCTTCTTGTGTGTGTTCCTTTTGGATCCGTGTGGATTCTCTCCTAGAAGCTGCACATGTCCTGTTGTGTTGTGTGTCTCTGACAAAGTTGGGACTCTTCCTATGCAACTGGAGAATCACTTCCACCCTCTCTCTATGTAGTAAAAGAACCTTGACACAACTAACACTAGCACTCACCAGGAACACGAACCTCAAAGACAAAGTAGACCACTCTCATGTGCTGACAAGAAAGAACTAAGGCAAACATTTAAGATAATGGTAACCGGGCCATCATACCGAATGAGACACCTACACCAAACAATGTGAGGTCTAGTTGGGACTTCATACTTGGGAGATCCCCTGAATGTTGGTGGGTCCAACACTGTCAACATCTACATAAATATGAGAACATAGAAAACTATTAGGATTAAGGAAGCGAGCTTGAAATCATCATCTTACTAATAAGTGACCAAGGATGATCGATCACAGGATCCAAGGTAGGCTCCGAAATTTTCCTGTGAGCCAAAATTTTGGAGGGTGGTTATAGTCGATACAACAGTTGGCAACGCATTGGTAGAACTCCAGATCTCTAAATGGACCTTGTTTAGTGAAAATCGAGTTCAACCCTTCTAGAAGTATTGTTTGATTCTTTGATCATCGTGGTTTCCACACTAGGTTGATTGAAAAATGTAGCACTTGCCATGCTCTTGATCGGTCAGCACACATTCCAAGCCAATTCAACTCATTTTTTTTTATTGGAGATGAGGGGTATATTGGTGCACAAGTAATATGATTGCCAGAGTTTAAGTTTTGTCTTTGGTGTTGCTCCACTGCAAATAGGCCTAGAAAGTACCCTAGAGGAGTCACGTAGGAAGACAAGCATTGCTCCGCTGCCAGCGAGCCTGGTCAGTACCATAGTGGGGTTACTTGCATCACCTCCCTGCGTAGGAAGCCTTTCTTTTCTTTCACCTAATTTTTTTTTCAATTTTTTTTTCAAAGAACTATGCATAGGCATGTATTTATTTTAGAGGTCGAAGAGGGATCTCGACTTATTGAGAGTGGAAGAGGTTGTTCCTTCAGAGAAGTATGTTATGTATTCCTTTGACATACTTGTTAAGGTTTCCCTCTCACCTTACTCTACTTGACTAAGCTGACAAGGGTTAACCCAAAACAACCGACCAAATTAGGTGGTACTAGTTAGAGTGCAAGCATTGTGTTTTCACCAAGACTCACTCTAAACAGAACATATTTTCCATCAAGGAATCATCGACTAAAGACAACGAATTTTTCATAAAGAGAGATGACAACAGATTACTATATGTTGATACTTGTACAAGTCCTCTTGGATTTGACCAGCCTGTCTCGAGATCCAAACATGGTTTCATGAGAGGCTAACCTATGGGTATAAGCAAGCAAAGAAAGAAAAAAGAAAAAAGTAGAAGTAAAGCAAGAGAAAAACAAGTAAGAAAAGAAAGCAAAGAAAGCAAGCAAGAAAACCAAACCAAGTAAGCAAGCAAGAAAACATGCCAACCAGAAGGCAAAGCAAAGCAAAGCAAAGAAGCAAACACTAGTCCTACTCCTATGTTAAATAGTGGATGGGCCTACTCACGTGAAGTGATATTTCCAATGCATCCACCGACATATTGGCTAGACCATGATGGTGAAGGCATGGTTAACAAGATGATATGCATGTAAACTAACGAAAAATAAAGATAGATCAATGAAGACCAAGATTCTCCAAGTTCTAAAACATCCACAGAATAGAAAAGAGTGAATGCAAAAAACAAACATTCTGTAGATGTACCATGTTGTTGCGATGAATTGCATGTAGATGGTAAACATACACACACTTTGGACTATGACATACAAGCGAACATGAGAAATACCAACAAATTATGCTTTGTAAGCGTGCTCATTATGTAAGATTCCTTTAAAGCTTGAGTGATGGGATCATGTGATTCGAGTGGAGGAAGCGAAACCTGGTTTTTTGGTTGATCTTCAATGTGAAGCAGAGATTGATGAGGAGCCTTGGGTGATTCAATTTTTTTATTATTATAAAAGTGGAACTAACATCAAGATAGCGAGGGCCTGACATAACCAATAGCCCAAAATGAAGTGCCTCGATAGCCTACGAGGTTTCCACTCTGTCAATCGGTAGATCATCAAAGACCAATGCCCTAAATAGATTAACAAAGAGTGAATCAACATCGTGATCAAATGAAGAAGTACAAAAATCACAACAACCACAATTAGAAAATTCGAGATGTTTGTTGGCATCCTCATGATTTGATGAATCATGCAGAGGGGTAGATGAGAAACCAGGATGTTCACCCTTTATTTTTTTAGAAATGACATATGACAGATGGGACATATTTTCAGAGGAAGATGTGTCCTCTCCATGATGCAATGACAGGCTGACATCCCATGTGTCTTGTGAACGATCAGAAGTAGAAACATCCAGAGATGAATTTCCATATGGAGAATCAAAAGTGGCAGAATCACAAGGGATGTCAGGATAGAGCAGATGAGTCACGAATGTAAGGGACTCATCTTTCACCACAGGTTCTTCTTCAGATTCCCACACATAATCATCATGAATGATAATGCAGGTTGGTTGCACAACACCAACTCCGTCGAAAACTTGATCCTCATTCACAACAAGTGTGGAGTCCAGAACATAAGAACACAAGACAGTACAATCTGGAGGATAAAAGAAATGTGGGGACGAAGGTTGAGGTAACAAGTCCACATGACAAGCATTAGGCTTTCAAGCCAAATCTGCACTGATATCAAGAGCAGGTGTGGTAGGAGGATGTGACAGTTCAAGAGATGTGTGTGCACCTTCTCCCACCTCGCACTACAGAGTTGGAGTTGTTTGATGAGAAGAGGATGGATAGTCACTTGTGACAGTGACCGTGTCCATCGTATATTTGGCAAGTCTAACACCGAAGTATCTTGGGAGGGGTTTGAATGATTCTAAGAATTGTGGATTTTTAGATATGTGTTGACGGTGCTGGATCTACCAACATTCAGGGGATCAACCTGGTATGAAGTCCCAACTAGACCTAACACATTTTGATGTGGGATTCCCATCTGGTATGATGGCCCAATTGCCATTGTCTTAAGTATTTTCCTCAACTCTTTCTTGTCAGCACAGAAGAGTGGTCTACTTTGCCTTCAGGAAGTGAGGTTTGCATCCCTGGTGAATGCTAGTGTACTTGTGTCAATGGTTCTTTCACTATAAGGGGAGAGGGTGAGATTCAGTCCCAATTTGGTTGGGATGAAGTCCCAACTTGGCTAGGAACACACACAACCGGATGTACAAAGCTTTTGGAGGAGCAGTCCACATGGATGCGCTAGTCACAACACACAAGCTAAGATAACACGCACAACACTCAAAGGATGAGTCAAAACGAGTGCAACGGTTGTTACAACAAGCTTTATGCGAAAGGTATATCTGATGTTCGGAAAGATAGCCACCACGGGCAAGATACCGTTAACAACACATACAATACATTTCCATTAACAGATTATGCATTACAACAAGTGAAATAGTTCAAGTGTTCAACACACGTTAAATCAACATGCATTACAAGTGTTCGGCATTAGTCTTGCAATAGTTACAATACATGTGTGAAAACGTGCTGGCCTGTTAGTAGGCTTTTGAATGAAGCAAAAGTTCCAAGACACATCATTATACCATACATCACTGACCTTGTGAGTAGGGTGTTGGAGCCACTACTTATTCCTCAAATAAAATATTATATACTCTGTTGGCTACGTGGGAGGAGCTGAGGTGAAAAGTCCCTTGCATCTACAAATGAGGGGGTATTTATAACCAAGGGTGAAACTGACCCTTTTGGTTATTTGTTTACCCTCATGACTGTTTGACTTCCATGACATTTTTACTTTTACATGAATCTTAGTACCACAAGTGGGTCTGTTGGACTTCCACATTACATTAAATTGATTGACAACATCGACCATAGTAGAGATGGGGGAGACATGACTGAACATGATAGTGTTGGTACATTTGTGTTGCTGCTAGAGTGCATGTTGAGTTACAATGCTACTAGATGATGGATATTTTCATGGTGTAGCATAGCTTCAACTCTGCATGGAAAAGTGTGTGGAGTCTTCGATGGTCTTTGGTTCGCTTGATGATGTTTGGAACGTTTTTCCTTGCTTGCATGTTGGAAGGATTGACAGGCTTATCCGTTCGTGAAAGTGCATGCATTTTTCGTTCGTCCGTTGGTGAACCTATCCTTCTGCATGTGCTCCTTTCGTTTTCATGCCATGTTTGTTAGTGTACATGTGCCTATAGTCACTCATGACGAGATGACATCAAATCCAAAAACCTCCTAGTCTACCATGACACATGATCATTTTGGATGCATGTGATGGGAGAGGCAGCAAGGTTGCGAAGCGGGATGATGGCTCCAGGAAATACTGATGAAAACTGCACAAGAGTCATTGAGTGATGAAGATGCTCAATCCAAGTCGACAATGACTGTCCGCGAGGTTCGGCTCGACTAGAAGGAAAAATTGCACAAATTTTGAGAGGGATAGTCTGGGTTGCAGGAAGGCAAGGTAGGCAGAATTCGCATAGTTTCCAGAACGAGCAGGAAGCAGGGGCTGGAAAGAAATTTTTGCACAATTTTCTAGAGGAATAGGTCAGGATACAAGGAGGATCAACAGGAAAAAATTGTGCAATTTTTGGGAGGAACTGGCCGGGAGCCTGGAAATCAAAATTGCGCAATTCCTAGAGGGAACTGGCAATTGGCTGCTGGATCATCGATAGCAGAAACTATGTAATTCCCAAGGGGATCTGACAGTCAGTTGTTGGGTGCTTGGCAGTAGAAACTGTGCAATTCCTGGAGGGAACTAGTAGTCTGATGCTTGGAGCTGCTAGTGAGGAAAACTGCATTGAGGCTGATAGGTTGGCCTACTAATAATCTCTGCGTAGTTTCTGAGCTAAGTGTATTGTTGTCTAGCAGAAGGCCTGCTCATGAAAACTGCGCAATTTTCCTGGATGAGTGGTCAGTCAATTGTTGGGAGGACTAACTAGGAAAACTGCGCAATTTTTTGGGGAGATAGGGATGGAAACTTGGTGTCTGTCTAACATATCTATGCAATTTCCTTAGTTAGCAGAGCAGGCAAGGTCGGTAGCCTCTCCGAAATTTTTGAAGGGAGTAAGTCCTGGGGCGGCTACAGTGTCCGACTGTCTGGGTGGTCAGTATGAAATTTTATTGGATTGCTTACAATTAGCGCAACTTGGAAAGACTTTCTTGGTGCTTTTGCGATGTTCTGGGTGACAGTCGATCGGGTCGAAGATGGGGTGATGATTCGACTGTCAGAGGGGAGTCTAGTGGTCACAAATTCAGCAAAATGACTAAGTGTGTGAATGATCAAAAGATGCAGAGTGATCATGTAAACACACACTTATATGATTCACTGACGAAGCAACTCAAAACATTTAGACACACATGTTCAACATGACTGATCGATGGTGCAAGCAACAAGTGTAACACTTGTGACTAATTGTTGATTGACCATGATGACGCTTGCATGACAGTGAATGTGACTACTTGTGTGAGTGCAACAAATGCTTTCATAGTTAACACAACAAGTACACATGAAGCACATCCTTTGAGCATAACCAGAACATGGTCACAAGCATGACTTAGAGACCAACATGCAAAAACTTGTGTGAAATGAACAAGTAGGGTGGATGCAAAGACTCCCAAGGGCTCACGGAGTGAACTTGAGGGTGTGCAATCATCAAGCGAAACTCCCAAGGTAGGTTCCAAAATTAGGTGTGGGCCAAAATTTTGGAGGGTGGTTGTAGCCGCTACAACACTTGGCGACACACTTGTTGAACTCCATCATCTTTGTGTTGGTTCATTACTAGCATAGGTCCTTAGTCTTTTGGGGAGTATTGAATCGCTGCACGGGTTACTTTAGCTTCCCCACTTACCCCATGGACATACATGGTTCACCCTTTGACAACTCATTCAAACACAATCAAAAGTTCAACTTAGATCTCAGTGTTTCGAATCTAGGAAGGGTAGTTTAGCTCATGAGTTGAAGATTTTCAGAGTATAAGTTTTCATCTCTGGTATTGCTCCACTACCAGTAGGCCTGGATAGTACCCTAGTGGAGTCATGCAGGAACACACACATTTCTCCATTGCTAGCGAGCTTGGTTAGTACCCCGGTGGAGTTGCATGCTTCACCTCTTTGTGCAGGAAGCCTTCCTCTTCTTTTGCCTTTGTATTTTTCAAGAGGATTGTGCATATGAACTTATTTATTTTTGGGGCAGAAGAGGGATCCCAAATTTTTGAGAGTAGAAGAGGTTGTTCCTTCAGAGAAGAATATAAGACCTCTGACATAGGTTTTCTCATTTGGATTTCCCCTTCTTCATTTCTACTAGTTGGATGAGCTTGAAAACACAGGCCAGAAGGATGAGTACATGCATGGGGCTTCCCAGTGTGAACATAGGTTCATGGATGGACCAAAAATTGCATTGTAGATGGCTCATATTTTTCGTCAAGACTTCATTGGACGAAGGTTATAACCAAGCACAAAGAAGACAAACACAAACTGGGCAAGTGCTGAAGTGTCACAAGTCTCTTCAAATTTCAGGCACATACTTTATTCAAAAGCCAAAACGTAGTAGTTGGAAACAATTATTTCTAGAAACAAAAATAATAATATATCAAAAAAACAAAACGAACGTGAACAAAAATACTAAGCAGAATCAAACAAAGTGAAAACAAAGATAATAAGAAAAGCAAGCAAGATGAAAACAATAAGCAACAAGAAAACTATGTACATGGCATGGGCACGACCTGACCTACTGAAAGTAATGCTTGAGATCTTGGCTATTGATAGGAAGGTTGTCAATCCTCCCATCAAGTGATTGCAAACAATACATGTGTGGGCCAAGCTTCTCGTGGACTGTGTATGGACCAATCCACAGGGACTGGAACTTCGTATGTTTGTCTTTGTCTTCATGGGTCTTGTCCCATTTTAGAACTAACTCACCAACATTGAAGTTAGATTTCCCTGAACACTTCTTATTGAACCATCTCTTGACACGGTTCTAGTGGAGTGTAAATTTTTCTTTTTCTTTCATCCTTTCTCCCTGAAGCTTATGGAGCGAATCCATCCTATGTTGAACTAGCTATCAAGGCTTGCCTTGGGATTGTTGGGAAAGCTGAAGTGCAGGCAAGTAGATATTTGGCGGAAGGATGGCTTCTTTACCATAAACCAGGAAGTACAGTGAGGTATTTAGAGAGGGTTTGTGTGTTACATGGTCAACTCATAATGCATTCGTCAGGGCGGTATGCTAGTTGCACTGCTAAGAGAAAACGATCTTCTTGATTATATGGATGAGATTTTTATTCGTGGACTCTGCTAGATTGTTTCCTTGTGGGAAATATTTAGATCAATGATTTAACACAATACCATTATGTCATGCAACATCATAGAGTTTCAAAGATGAAAAATAAGTTGTATTATAAAAAAAAAGTGATACTAGAACATTGAAGTGTGAGATGATGTTCTACTAGAGGAAGCTCATGACCTCCTGGTCGTTCACTTGTTTGAGCGGAACTGCTTCTGTCCACCATGTGAAGTAGTCAGTTGCTATTAGGATATAGTAGTGGTGCTTTGAAAAATGAGGGAAAGTTTCCCCAATGATGTCCAGGCCCTATTGTTGGAATGGTTTGGTCACTGCAACAGGGTGTAGTGGGGTTGCTGATCTTCGTGTTCTGTCAACACATCATGGACAGACATGGCACTTGCAGGCATAATAATGTGCATCCTTGAATAATGTGGGCCAGTAAAAAATGGCTCGCATAACTTTGTGTATAGTGGTGTTTCTCGCAAAGTGATCCCTGATAGGTCTGTCATGCATATCTTGAAGTAAATTCTCTGATTCATGTGCCTCCAGGCATCTGCGTAAAACTCCATTACTGTGCTTTCTGTAAAGCACTCTGTGCATAGACTGATATGCTAAGGCTTTCAGGCACAATGCCCTCTTCTGTCTGATGGAAAAGTGAGAGGGTATGGTGTCATGCTCAAGGTACTGGAACACATTTGCATACCAAGAGGTTCTGTCTTTAGTGGGTGTTGCTCACCTAATATGATACATCTCAATTTCCCGCTCCCAACTGGCGAGCTCTTCTTCACTCTACGAAGCGTGTACTATTTTAGCTACAAGTCTGTAGAGCCCATGTCCTTTGATCATGTGTACTGGCTTAATTTCAAGATCATACTCTTGCAGGCCTGTCACTTAGTTCGCACGTCGATCACCCAGCTTTTGTTGTACAAGAAATGTGTCAACCGCTAAGTGGGGGATGAAGACTATGTAGTGGTTCTTCAACAAGTATAGCCTAAAGTTTTTCACTGCCTTGTAAACTACATAAGCTTGCTTTTGAATGGAGGGGTAGTTAAGTTTTGGTCCCTGCATTCTTGCACTCATGAAGGAGATGGGATGTTCATCATTAGTTTCGTCCTTCTGAGTGAGTACTGCAGCTAGTGAATTATTGAAAGCGAAGGTGTATGTAGGAAATCTTTCTTGAAATCTGGGTTGTAGAGCACAAGCGCTTCTGCAATGGCCTGCTTGATCAAGGCGAATTCATACTTTTCCTTCTTACCCCAGCTGTAGACTACATATTTCTTGATCATGTCCTACATGGGATTAACTTTCACGCATAATCCAAGACGAAATTCCGGAGGAATTTTATCTTGCCCAAGAAAGATTGCATGGCTTTTTTGTTGACTGGGTAAGGGATCTTTGTAATGGTTTGTACTCAGTCTGGATCCACCTTAATGCCACTTTTGGAAACAATTTGTCCAAGGAGGTTCCCCTCCGACACTGCGAATACACTCTTTTTGGGACTCAAGGAAATCTAGTATATCTACCATCGCTCAAAGATTTTCTTAAGATGGTGTGCGCAGTCTTCTTGTCTTCTTGAGAACATAGCCACATCATCGAGGTATACTACCATGCTCTGTCCAATGATTCTGTGAAAGGCAATGTCCATGGCACGATGAAATGTTGTGCTTGCATTCACAAGCACAAACAACATTCATCTATAAGCGAATATACCCCACTTGGTATGGAAAGTATTTTTGAGTCTCTCAGGTTCTATTACCAGAACCTGATTGTATCTAGAGAAACCATCAAGAAGAGAAAACATCTATGCCCCAAATACTATTTGCAAAATATGGTCCATAGATAGCACGAGGTAGTTGTCTTTGTCTGAGGCGCGTTTACATTTCAGAAATTGATACACAAGTGGATTTCCCTAGACTTCTTATGTAGAAGAACAAGGTTGGAGACCCATGTGGAATGGTGAGCTTTATATATGATCTGTGCATCCAATAGCTTAGTAAGCTCTTTCTGTATGAGGGGTTCAAGCGACTAATGTACTTTTCCTCAACTTTTGTTGATATGGCTTGATTCCTTATTTGATTGGGATGATATGTTGGATGATCCACGTGTCATAAGTTTTTAGATCATCATACGTCCATGCAAACACATCTCGGTACTATTTGAAGAAGAAGATAAAGGCTTACCACTCTTGCTGTGTACAAAATGTACCAATATTGACAAACTTTAGATCTTGTTTCGTTCCCAGGTTTATCAGTTCTTGCCTCATGGTGGAATTGTGGGCCTTGCTATTCTTTGGCCCCTGAAAATGTTCTTGCAAGTCATAAAGCTTTTCTAATGTTGCCACACCTTTTGTGATAAGGAAACCTTTCATGCTACTAGCTTCTTCTTGCAGAGAGAGCTGATCGTACTCATCATCATATTTCGCTGCATATTTGAATACGTCAGTGTTGGACATGAAATGAAGTATCTGTTGATAATCATTAAACATGTGTAAGTTAGTTATGTTGTCTGAGATATATGGTTTGCACAAAATTTCAATAGTAAATCTATCACTAATCTGTGACATTCTCGAAGCTGCATTTGCCAGTGCATTAGCAACTACATTATGCATACATGGTACAACAATCATATTAAATGCTTGGAAGTTTGAGATTAGTCACCATACCTCTTGTTGGTAACTTATAAGATGCAGTGATAAATAATGAATGGTGTTACGTACCTACCGCACCACTATCTCTGAATCACCTACCACTTTGAGCATGACCACATTGAGGTTGATGGCTTTTTGTAAGCCCGACACTAGTGCTTCATACTCTACTACGTTGTTCATGTACTCAAACTTCAAGCGACTTGAAACCAGATGCTTCCTATTGCAAGGGTCGACCAGAAAACACTCAGCTCTTGAGCCATCCTGTGTCTTTGATCCGTCAAAGTACATGGTCCACAACTCATTTGTACATGGACCGCTTGATTTGCTAGTACTATTGCTACTACTGCTATTATTGGTACAATGTGTTGTACAAGTTTCATTATCATTAGTTGGGCAAGGAAGGAGTCCCAACTGCTCATCTGGTGGGGTTGGAGCTAGATGTGCAGGATAACACCCCAATGTTGTCTCAAGGATGCAGTTTCCAAACATGAGTTCTGCGAAGGCCAACGGTTCATTCTTGCCATTGAGGGGAGTGACATTATGTTTCATGTACCTCTCAGATACCCAAATTTGGTAGCACTTGCCCTTGTACGGATGCGGCATGTGAGACCAGTCTGTAGAAAAATATCTGTCTAGCTTGCTGGAATAGTCTTTGCTGAGTAGCAGACCATATGATTCCGGTATGTCCACAAACACTATGTTAATGCATTGGTGGACCTGACTGTCATGAGAAAATTGGATGATCACGTCTTGTAGTTCACCAATGGTTGGTACCAATGTTTGATCAAGTTGTATCATTTGCGTGGATGTCTCTCTCCATCGTGCATTGATATTTTTTTCAATGGAGAGTGGCATGGCATTGGCTGCTGCACTAGAATCAACCAAACAATTGTGAACATTGCAGTTGAAAATTTCAAAAGATAGCAGGAATGGAGGGAAAAATGAGTTTGCTTCTTCCATACGGAGTTTATTGAGCACAGTGGAAAGTGATATGGGAGGTGTGCTTGATCCTTGCTAGTAGAGGATACATTATCTATTGTTGTCTATCCCAATGCGCGCAGTAAGATATCGCGCTGACTCTGGATCTTAGCAAACTCAAACAAACTGATGTTTGCTCAAATTTTCTTCATTTCATCAACAATGTTGTAGTTTAGAGGTGGTAGACTTATCGAGGTGTCTGGGGTAGAACGGGTGCTCGTGTTGTTCAGCGGAGTGCTTTGCAACTTACTACTCATGGATGTGTCTTTGTTTGCCACTATCTTCCTGGACTTGATTTGTGTTTTCTGCTCTGGGGTGGATAGTGGATCGGCCTTCCTTATCAGCAGTTTGATCTTTTCTTGCATCTCCCCAAGTGTAGGGGGAGCTCCTTTACTCCTGAGATTGTAATGGTCAATTTTCTTTCGAGGCTACTTCTCGGTGTTTGTATTTGATATCATTTGTGAGCATTAATATGCGTTCACCACATGCCCAGAGCTTGATGGCTCATCAGGTGCAACCTCTTCGTCATTGTAAGTGTCTTCTAACTGCTCCTACATATTGCTTCCCACATCAAGTGTATGACTGCAAAAAGCACTTGTGACTTGCTTCCAGTTCGAACAAGAGTTCTCAAGTTGATGTTCTTCATGGAATGAACATAACTTAGGATCTGCATAACCTCTGCGCAATTTTGGAAGCAAACCAGTTGATGCTTGATGAGCTACTTGCCTGTCTCTACCTGGTTGGATGAGTTGGCATTATGTTTCTGGTATGGATGTTGTACTTGATGGCAACACCCGTGGCAAGGCTCTCAATATGTTGAAAATTAAGAAGTACGCAAGAGAACAATTCAGAAGATGCGTACCCGTAGGTACACCGTGTAGGGACTGCGGCCAGACATGCAGATCAGCCGTTCAGGAGGTGCGTACCCCCAGTGCACTCACTTCAAGGCAGAGAAAAGCACATGTGGGGTTTCTTAGTTTAATCTTTGGTATTTAGCCGAAGGTATTTGTGTTATTATGGTTTTGGCTCGTGGTATTGATCCATGATTTTAGGAGGAGCTTGCCTATATAAAGAAAAGGAGATCCCTTGGCTAAGTATCTTTTGAAAATTGAATATCTTAAGATCTGAAATATTGGGTTATTGTTTCAAAAGCTTGATCTATATGAAAGTGAAGTGGAAAGTGAATCTGTGAAGGGTGATCTCTCGAGCGCATGATCAGATCTGGGCATCCGACTAACTGTAGCACACTGGTGATCTGCAAATTTGGCCCTAATCAGAAGTACGCAGGTGTTTAACGGTGCCTTTGCGTGGGTACACAGAGCAGAAACAGGCGAACTGCGTGGGTACGCAGAGCAGAAGAAGGGTAACTACGTGGGTACGCTGAAGCAGAAGAAGAAGGGCTGCGTGGGTGCGCAGTGCAACAGTGGTTCAGGTGCGTATGCACACTAAAAGTACATGGCGTGATAGTCTTTCTGAGTGCGTGACTACAGTGGCAGTACGCGGCGCGATAGTGTATTTAGGTGCATACTGTACGCAGCGTGGTAGAAGAAGCAGTGCGTGGGCATGCGGCACAACAGAAGGAACTCTGTGGGTATACGCAGGGAAGCAAAAGGTGAAGTGCGTAGTGACGCAGGCCAAAGAAAGGAAAATTGCGTATCTATCTCATGACTTTCTGTTGACTGAATTTTTCTGTTGACAAGGTGTTCTGGGTTTAGTTCTGTTTTGTTGATCTGGTTACTGCAGTTGACTGTGAAATCTACATGTACTTGATGATCATTTGATGTTTATGAAAAGTGGTCCTTGTAAGAAAAGAAGTAGGGGGTTGTAGCTCCCTTCCAGGAGAGACTGGAAAACGAGAGAGAGTTGTAGCTCTCTGCAGGTTGTAGCCTGCGTACTGGTAAAGGACTGCACCAGTACAAAAATCATTGTAAAAGAAGTTTCTAAGAAGATAGAGACATATTGCAGCAGGTGGTTTTCACCCACATTGGGTTTCCACCTTATATCTGGTGTTCTTTGGTGTGACTCTCTATTTTTCTTGTTTCATGCTCATTATTATATGGTACTGACATACAAGTTAATAATACATATCTGAAGTTTGAATTAAGAAAGGCATACAGAAAAGAATTTGATAATACTGAGTTCACCCCCCCTCTCAGTATTATTTCCAACAGGATGACTATGTGCAAATGTGTCCGTTTTACATTGTTTGAGTTCAGACACTTCAGTGGTCAAGCTCTTGACAAGGCAAGTGAGGGTCTTAGTATTGGTTGCTTCCTTGTCTCTACCCTTGCTCGCCACTACTTGGGATTTCCTGCTTGCATCCTTGGAGTCCTTTGTTGATTCATCATCCTTGATAACTCCAATTGTGCACAGGTCTTTATTAACAGTGACAACCTTCTTGCAGTTTTCTAGAGGTGTTGGTTAAGGAGTTTGCTTAATGAACGTCCAATGTTGGTTGGCAGTGTGGATGTGTAGTAGTCAACAGTGATGGGGTCATGAGGTTTAATGTCTGTTGCAAACTTGTTCAATATGCATGTAAACTTATGATTCAAATCTTTCACTTTCTCTTTTCTGTCCATCTTAAGGCTTCCAAACTCTTTAAGTAGCATAGTTGGAGTCTTTTCATCAATGAAATTCTCAAGCAACATGCATTTGAATGCAACCCAGTTTTGTATAGAGTTCAGTGGAAGGTTGTGATATCAAGTAGTTGCACAACCATCCAAGGTACATGGGAGAAATCTACATGCTACATATTCATGTTGTACGTCAAGGGTTTGCAGCTGTAGGTAGAAGTTGTCTAAATGTTCTTTTGCCTTCACCATGCTTTCAGGGTCGAACTTGATGTTTACTCTCTGTGCTCGCTTCAAAATCTTGTGCCGAATAGCCGAGAGAGCTAATGGTCCCTGAGTTAATCATTCAATATTTGGGTCATCCATCTCTTCTTCTTCCTCGTCCTCCTCCTCTCTTTTAGAATCTGATGGTTTTGGCTCTGAGTCTGTTGGTTTGTCTCCACCTCCACCTCCTCTGTTACCTTCCCCTCCACCTCTTGTACTAGAGTTTGATCCCAAGATCATAAGAGTGTCTTGTTCGCCTTGCTGGAAGACCAGAGGTTCTTCTCTATCTTCAATAGATTCTGCCAGACCTTCAAGTGTGGCAAGGACTACTTCTTTCATTGATGATACAAAAATTCCTGTGGGAGTGGCTTTTGAAGTCCTTGATGTGTATGGAAGATGATTTATGCTTGGGATCAGTTCCTCTACTTTTGCGAACTAGTGAGTGATGGGACAGATGGAGCGAAGTTGATGATACAAAATCTCGTGTTCAATCCTGGGAGGTGAGGAGTAACCAACTGCAGAGTCACGTGTAGGTGAGAGGGAGTGCAAGTTACTACTTTGTCCAAATGGTTGATGAATTAGTGTGAGGGGATATTTCAGCCATATACAACTGGTGTACATTGTTGGATCCGTCAAAATTCAGGGGATCACCTCGGTATGAAGTCCGAATTAGACCTCACACTGTTTAGTGTGGGATTCCTATCTGGTATGATGCCCCAGTTGCCATTGTCTTAAGGATTTGCCTCAAATCTTACTTGTTAGCACATGAGAGTGGTCTGCTTTCCCTTCGAGAAGTGAGGTTCATGTGCTTGGTGAATGCTAGTGTACTTGTGTCAATGGTTCTTTCACTGTAAGGGAAGAGGGTGAGAGTTAGTCCCAAGTTGGTTGGGATGAAGTCCCAACTTGGCTAGGAACACACAACACAACAGGACATGCACAACTTCTAGAGGAGCAGTCCACACGGATGTAGTAGTCACAACACACAAGGTAATATAACACTTACAAAAATCAATGGATGAGTCCGAACCACTGAAATGGTTGTTACAACAAGTTTTATGTGAAAGTTCAGTCTGATGTCTGGGGAGATAGCCACTGTTATCCCCTACAATTTCCTAGGCTGAGGAGGAGATCGAAGGAGGTAACCTCGAACCACTTTCAGTGTAGTAGCTAGCCCTACCAAACCAAAGAGGGATCTCTCTAAGTATTTGTCAATGAATAACTAAAAAGAAATAAGTTTTAGGATAGATATACAAGTCCTGTTTGAATATTTGTGAATTTAGGGTTTTTAGTTTGTTGTACTAGGGATTGGAGCAGGTAATTAGGTCTAGGCTTAAAGTATGCACTAACAAGCATAAAAAGGATATAGGTATCAATTTGTTATTGTGCACTTAGAATTTTTGCCAATTTAGTATAGATATGCAAGTTTCAGAGAACCTAATGAGCATGTGAAAGCACAAATTCATTAGCTTTAGAAGAAACTAAACACAAGTATGAATTCCACATAAACGAAGCTTAAATTCAAATTTATGTGTATATAACTGCAAGGAAATTCATAGGAAGAAGATAAATCACGTAAGAAGAGATGATTTATCCATTAGAAACTGATAATTAAAGGAAACAACACCATAGGGTCACTGGACTAGAGTCCCGAAATATAGCTGCAATTGCTCTTGTATTAGCTGAAGAGAACATAAGATACAAGCCTTCTCCAGACAAGTCCAACACCTCTCTATGAATGAGAAATAATACATATAGACTCAATTGAACCACTACCCCACCTTCAGGAGTCAAATTCCCAGGTGGTGGAACTGTTTCCAAGATTCTCTCAACTAACAAGTGAGAGTGAGAAGGTCAAATACAAACACTAGTTGTAGACTTTGTTTTGGAATTTTCTTCCTTAATGAGGCCTAATAAACCATAAAAAAAACCTATCATGTCTATTTATTCATGATTACATCATCTAAACTCGAAATAACTTCAATTACATCATGAGTTTTGACTTTGACTAAGTCAAATTGAAAACTAGGAAATTACACAGTGAAATTTAAATGAAAAACACATAAATTTGCAGAAGCGGAGCACCTACTTTGAGCCCACTTGAAAGTGCCTTTCTGAGGTCCAAATTGTGATCTGAAAGAATGGTCAACTTTATTTTCCTCTATAGTTTCCAGAACACTTTCAATTTTTTAAAATTACCCATGGGAATGCCTTCAAAAATGCATTCTCCCTAGGTGTCTCCAGAAGCACAGTGGCTGTAAAAAAGAGGGGTAGAATGTTAATTTTTGACCCCTTTTTCTCAAAATTTGGGCCCTCTATGAAAAAAATGATGAAATGAGTTTTGAGAGGATGCCATGAGATATCTAAAAATGCAAAAAAAATTCATTTGGAGGTCTGAGGAAAAAGAGCAGTGCCAAGGCGCTGCGCCTATGTGATTATCCAATTTTCTAAATTTGGCACCAAAATAGTCAAAAAACCAAAAATGCTCAGAAATCCTTAAAAATTGGTCATGAGCTGCAAAATTATGTATTTCAAGTTCTAATGGATTCTTCAGCAGGCATATCCAAGTTATCCCCTTCATTTTTGTCCTTTAGGGTTTCTTTTAGCTTGTCTTTCAACTGCTTGAGCTTGATTTTGCAAATCATATTTCTGGTCTGATAATGATGGGCCATGTGTCCCAATAGTTGATTATCCCTATTGGTTTTTTCAAGAAGTTTTTCTAAGTGGTAATTGACCTTACTTAGCCAATACTCTCTGTCCTCATTGATCTCCAAGGCAATTTTGTCCTCCATGTCTAGGTCTTCATCAAGAAAATTATGTTCTTTCTCCTTCTTCAACGCCCTTTTAAGTCCCTTGGTCCTTGGCCTTTTTGTTCCAACTTTATTTTCCTGTTCATCATGTTCAATCACTTCTTTACCTTTTCCTCCTTGTTGTATCATCTTGGACTGCTCCTTCTCCATGATCAACTGTTTAGTCTTAAGCTGACTATTTTTTTGCTCAAGGAAGGAAATTATGAAATGAGGGAGTTAGAGAAGGGAGATGATGATAGGGGAATTTTGGGAGATGGATAGAGGTGGTAGAGAACTTAGGAAGTTTGAATGGAGTGAAATGAGGGGAATAAATGTCTAGGAGAAATTAAAAAATAGAGCTACTAGGAAATCTGCTCAAAATGCTAGGTATGAGCTAGGGTTTAGGTAAAGGTAGGGAAATCTGAGGATTGATGGGTTATTTAGTGAATAAAAGTATGTTTTAAACATGTACATATGTGTGAGGTGGAATATTTACATGTTCAATATAAAAACTAACCAAATCATCAGTTAAACTAGCTTGCAACATGGAAATTTCACCTAAACCCTAGATAAAGAGAATTTGCATTTGAATTCATCTTGCCAAAGGAAAAGGTAAGGAAAAGAGTTATACTTACTTGTGAACAAGCTTAGGGTAGCAAAAAATAATTTTTCAAGCTTCAAAATCAAATTTGGGTGAGTTTGGAAGAGTTTCGAGCTTCTCGAGCACAAGTGCAGCGCAATGTCTAGAAGGACAACATAGTGTCCAAAAGTGCAGCACTGACCTCAGAAGTGCATCACAGTCTCCAGAAGCGTAGCACCGACTTGCAAACTGATTCTGGAGGCCTTAAACTGCTCCAAATTGTGAACTTGATAGCTCATTGGAAATATCTTGAAGTCTGATACAAGATGGACACCTCAAGAATGTAATTTGGACACTCCATCAGGCAGAAAAATTGATTTTATCAATGTCACTCCAAAAACCCATGGTGTCTTTGACAAAATCACAATGCCAACTTGCATAGAACCTTTTGATGCCTTCCACTAATCAAAATCATTATCTGAAGGTACCATTGGAACGCTTAGGATGCCTGCTACACAATAGATTCCTTAAGAACTACCAACACCTACTTCAAATACCTGAAAATTTGTCTTGAAGTCAAACTCATGTCTTGAAGTGCAACAACTATCCTGTAGCAAGTGTAGTTTGGGAATTTATCTCAAATCATAACACATGTGCATAAACTAAAGGAGCTTTTGTTCCTTATCCTATCATTGACAAAACTTTCTTTCACTTTTGTAAACTTATTTTCCATTTGGTCAAAAACATATTTTGAAGAAAAAATGGTCCTATGAGAAATGATGAGATGAGGTAGTGTATTGCAACATTGTCTTATTTGAAATAAAACATTACTTTTACCTTTATTTTTCTTTCCCTAATCTGCTAACTCCCTTTACCCACTGAATTACATGATGGACATGTTTTTGTTTTGACCTATGGTATCATGATGACACATGGAGTGAAACCCTAGACCATGACCTAAAATGAGGAATTCAACCATTTCATGACCCAAGACACTTAAATGAAGATATGATACCTATTAGAAGATAATGACCATGATGAGTGATGAAAACCACAAGTGAAGAGAGAAGCAGTGATCTAGACACAACAACTGGGGACAATTTTTTTTTTGAAGACTCATTGAAATGAAAAAAAATTGACTTGACACCCTAACAACTCCTTGTAAGAGAATATTTGATCACTGGTGACAGGCTGAACTGACTGACACTAACATTGGCTCCAACTGGGGATGGAATCTCCTTGGAGGTGTCAAGAACACCGTAGACCTAGTAGCCTTGTCCATTGGACATGGAGTCAAAATGCAAAGACTAAAATCAAACAGAAAACTGACTGACTAACTGACTGACTTGACTATAAAAAAACAAAATACTGACTAAACTTACTAATGGTAACAGACCATCGGGATCTTAGGCCCTTCACCGCAGGCTTCAAATCCTGATGATAATTCCCACCTATGGAAGACATATATACAATCATGTGTAATGACCCCTCTAGTGTAACCAATCCAACAAATGGCTGCTTATTGAATTTTTCTTGTATTTTCCTTAAGCAGGCAGAAAAAAAAGATAGCCCACTCTAAGTGTCCACTAAACATGTGCTCATGATCCATAAATACAAGAAAATTCATCTTCCCAGATGGCTGAGTTTTGGCTGTAAATTCTTGAAGCATGAGAAAATTTGATTCTATTTGTGGCATATTTTCTATCTCGGACTCATACTCTTCCAATTCATAGTTTAAATTATCCTTGAAAAGAAAACATTCTTCAAGATTATTAAACATGTTAGCCGTATCCTCCTCATGAAAGAAAACAATCCTTATTAGCTGATTTCCTTGTAGGAAATCTACATTACAAATTGGGTTACTCACAACAACTTCCTGTATAGTTTCATCAGTCTCATGGCTGTCATGATTTAAACCCAGATTTTCATTTTCAATAATGGAAGAAATTTGTCCTACACATTCTTGATTTTGTGAGCATTGCAAACCTACCTTAACTTGGGTTGTCACATGGCTTTTTAGGAGTTGATCTATTTCATGTTTAGACAGAGGAGAACACTAACATGATTTAAACCCAGATTTTCATTTTCAATAATGGAAGAAATTTCTCTTACACATTCTTGATTCTGTGAGCACTGCCAACCTGCCTTAACTTGGGTTGTAACATGGATTTTTAGGAGCTGATCTATTTCATCTTCAGACATAGGAGAACAATGAGTTTCATATAAATAAACATTGGCTTGGTGATTTTCACTTTCAAGATCAGGAATAAGCCTTTCTCTATTTTGATCCCAATTTGCTTCATTCAAGGAGGAATCTGTTAATTCTTGCTGGGAGCAAAAATCATAAAGGGCTTCTAATATATATTCTTCCATACATTATTCATCCCCATACGAATTTTAAAGCAATTTAATGAAATTTTTAGAAATATCAAAAGATCTATCCATCATTGATAAGGAAAAATTGCAGCTTTGATAATGTTGAGAGAGAACTGAATGAAAATTCTTTAGAGAATATAAACTAGCATATCATAGATTCTCATACCATTTCCTCGCTATTTCCTCCAAGGTAGCCATGAAGATCTTCATCAGACAATATTCAAGAAACTTAGTATTTAATCTGTGAATATGAAAATGAAATTTGACAAAATGCAAACTAACATCTTCTCCATCTTGACCTTTAAACTTTGGCAGCCCTGTTTTCCAATCTATACAAGGAATACAATTCAAAAAACCAAGAATGTGAGCTCAATTCACAGGAGTATGCCCTTGAGCAGTTGAATCCATCTTGAAATAGTTAAGTCACCAAGAAGTTCTTCAAACTACCAGTTTTTGAACAGTGGAGTCGCCATGAAAATTCTGAAACTTTGGATTCTTCGACACTGGAGTCGCCATGAAAATTCTGAAACTTTGGATTCTTCGACACTGGAGTCGCCAGGTGAAAGATGCACAACTTTTCTTGTGTCTGATAATTGTTCACCGTTAAGAATCAGATTTGAACTTTGTCATTCTTTTCCAGGGAAGATATGATCTTTCGTTCTCCAACAACGATGCCAAAAACGTTATCCCCTAATTTCCTAGGCTGAGGAGGAGATCAAAAGAGGTAACCTCGAACCACTTTCAGTTCAGTAGCTAGCCTATTGAACCAGAGAGGGATCTATCTAAGGATTTTTCAACAAATAAATCAAAATAAATATGTTTTAGGCTAGATATATAAGTCTTGTTTGAGTATTTGTGAATTTAGGGTTTTTTGTTTGCTGGACTAGGGATTAAGGCAGGTAATTAGGTCTAGGTTTCAAGTATGCAATAAAAAGTATAAAAAGGAGCTATGTATCAATATGTTATGGTTCAATTAGAGTTTTTTTCAATTTAGTATAGATATGTGAGTTTCAGAGAACCTAATGAGCATGTGAAAACTTGAATTCATTAGCTTTAGAAGAAAACAAACACAAGTATGAATCCACATAAACAAAGCTTAAATTCAAGATTTTTGTCTATATAACTGCAAGGAAATTCATAGGAAGAAAATAATTCATGTAAAGGGAGATGATTTATCCATTAGAAACTGATAAGAAAAGGAAACAACACCATAGACTCATTGGAATAGAGTTCTTGAAATATAGTTGCAACTGCTCCTGTATTAGATGAAGAGAACATAAGATATAAGACTTCTCCATAAAAGACCAACCCTTCTCTCTAAATGGGAAATAATACATATAGAATCAATTGAACCACTTCCCCACCTTCAAGAGTCAAATTCCTAGGTGGTGGAACTATTTCCAAGATTCTCTCAACTAACAACTGAAAGTGAGAAGGTTAAATACAAACACTAGTTGTAGGCTTTGTTTTGGACTTTTCTTCCTTAATGAGGCCTAATAAACAATAAAAATACCTATAATGTCTATTTATTCATCATTACATCATCTAACCTCAAACTAGCTTCAATTACATCATGCGTTTTGACTTTGGCTAAGTCAAACTGAAAACTAGGAATTTACACAGTGAAATTTAAATGAAAAACATAGAAATTTACATAAGTGTTGGCATTATTGCACAAGTTTGGGGCCATGGCACAGGTGTTGTCCTTGATGGCATCTCTCTTTGATAACAGATCTTAGTTCAGGCTTTCAGAATGAAGGAAAAGACATATATGCAGGTTCATCTAGACGAAGACGCGTATACACGCGGGTTAGACGTTACAAAAGCGTGTATATGTTGGAGAACTTACCTTTGGTCTGTGGTAGTTAGTCCTTGGTATTTGAACCTATGGTTTTGGACCATGGTACCTCGTCAGAAGTGTTGATCCCAAGTATTGGGTCCGTGGTATTGGTTTATTATGGTTTTGGACCG
>APFE030862857.1:0-11800 GCA_000404065.3 Pinus taeda | reverse complement strand
AGAGTTGATGCCACCGCCTAGCTTAGCACAGTTCTGGGACTTTCTGACCATTCTCAAAAGGTCTTTTTTTATCGTTGACCAGCATGTCAAAAGAAACCTGACAGAGAACGCATACGGACCTGGGGCTTTGTCAGGCTCCATGCTATCCAGAACTTCCTTTAGCTCTTCCATGCTAATCGGAGCTGTCAACTTGGCGTTATCCGAATCCTCGACGCATTTGGGAATTAAATCAATCGGATAGACATGAGGATCAATTGCTGGTTCTTCAGGAGCCGAATAAAGATCTTGATAGAAGGAATAAACAGTTCTCTTAATGCCTTCAAAATCCTTAATCACAGTGTTTTGGTGATGAATCTCTGAGACTGATTTGAAATTCTTTCGGGCTTCAGCTTGTTTATGAAAGAAGCTGGTGTTTTTATCTCCAGATTGCAACCATAGATTCCTAGACTTCTATCGCCAAAATTCTTCCTCCTCCCTACTAGATCTATGAACCTCTTTTTGAAGCTCAACTTCTTTTTGTAACATACTTTGAGAAACAGGACTCTGCTCCATATCTAACTGATGAACAACAAGCCTGTTTAGAGTTGCTTTTCTCTTGGCTGTAGGGGATTTCAGATTTTTAGCCCACTCTTTAAGATTTCTTTTAAGGATCCTAATTTTCTCTTCCCACACAAAGAATGGGGAACCGAGGACAGGCCTATTCCAGGATTCAGAGACCACCTCTTGGAATCCATCTTGCTGAATCCAAAGAGGACTGAAACAAAATGGAATGGGGCCAAGATTGTTGTCCAGGGAGAGCTCGAGAAGGATGGGCTTATGATCAGAGGTGAGATTTGGAAGAATTTTAGAGGATGCCATAAGGTCGCAAGTCAGGAAAGAAGTGTGGACAAGGAATCTATCTAGTCGGGCAGCAATGTGGTTTGGGGCTATTCTTTTGTTGGACCAGGTGAATTTACCTGAAGATGGTTTAATATCCTCTAGGTCCCAGCCCAACATTATATCTTCAACCCAGTCTCTGGCAGGGTCCCTGACAATGGAGCCTCCCTTTTTCTCATCGAGAGCAAGGGTGACATTCATCACCCGAAATAATGATATTGCCAAGGTTTTGCTCTAAAAGAAATGAATGAAGCGAGTTCCAACAGATTTTTTTCTCGTTGGGCAATACAGGAGCATAAACATTAAACATACTTACTTGCTGACCAGAATCCTTGTGGAGGAGATGAGTGAGAAACTAGTGGGGGCTTCTTTTTTCTTGAATAAATTCATACATGGCGCTATTCCAAAAGGTGGCGATTCCACCAGAAGTGCCTCTTGCACTAACCGCTCTTCCATGGCCTTTTTTCCAAAAAACTTTACTAGACTGGAGGAGTGGAAGATCCTCCATCTTTGTCTCCTGGATGAGGAGGATTTCAGGCGAGTATATTCTCACTATATCTTTCAAGGCTTCCTCTTTCGACCTACTGCCTAAACCTCTGCAGTTCGAAGAGACGTATTTCATTATTTACTGGTATGGGGGGAAGAGGCTCCTATTGGAGCCTTGTTACTCTTGTGCCCAGATTTGGTGTTCATCATTGCTTTGAGAGTTTTTTGGGACCCCTGGAGGACATCTGTATAAGTTTTCTCCTCTCTCAGTTTCTTCTTGGATTTGCGCCCTCTAGTCGTCTTGATAGGGGTGACTAGCGAATTGTCAGTTTCAGAATCTCTCTCTTCTGATTCTCCCTCAGAGTCTGAGGCTAGACTGATGTGTTCTTCGCTGCCTTCATTTCTTTTCTGACAATCCACAACTAGGGGAACATTTGATTCAACTTCAGTTACTTTCGCTTGCTTCCCCTTATTTTCTGTTTCCTCTTGGGAATCCTTGACGTCCACCTTTTCTCCTGACGAGGAGCCGTCTATAGCAACAACAACAGATTTTGAGATAGGTAGAGGCTTCCCCATATGGGCGGAGATGTTCTGCCCCGGAGGCATTGGAACAACCTTTCCCTTTCTGATTTCCTTCCATCCTTCTTCTTCAACCGAGATCCCTGTTGGAGTTTTTGGGCAGTTTCTCTGAAAATGACCGTGCTCATGACAGGTTCGGTATTTGAAAGGAAACTGCTCGTAGTCCAGCTTCTGGTAGTGCTGCCATTCTCCAACTTTGAGTTTGATCGCTTCTAGTAGACCGGCTTCTAAGTCGACTTCCACACAGATTCTAGCGCAAGTATATTGGCCCTTATGATTATCTTTGTCAATGAAATGACCCAGCCCATTTCCGATCTTCTGCAGAGATTGATAGCTCCAACAGTGAATCGGGAGATTAGGTAAACGGACCCAAACCGGCGCCTCCTTAGGGACATCGACGGATGGGTCAAAGTTAGGGTTCCATTTGTTAAGATACAGTCCCTGATTTCCCATAAAATATGGTCTGTTTCTGAACACCAGATCACGATCTTCTTTGGTGGTAAATTCAAAAATGAAGTAGCCTCGTCCCACAGCATAACAAATCACGTTATTTTTCAGCTGAGGTCTCCAGTTTCGCTAAATCCAATCATCCGTGGTTTTGGTGGAAGGCCATCGGCCCATAAACTGCCCTACCAGGCCTCTGTCAGACAGAGCAAGAGCGATTTTAATCAGTTGTTCCTCTGGAAGAGCTATCTCTGGAATTTCTTCGAGTTTTTTTATGAATTTTGGCACCTCAACGTTCTGGTTCTTCTTCCCTTTCTTCTTTAAAAGTCTTTGAAAGGCTTCTTCAGAGGATGAAGGAGGGGTGGGAGCTGACTCCCCACCCCCAGGCCCGCTCATGGCTGCGTCCAAGGATGAAGGCGGCGGCAGACCTAGACTCAGCTCCGCGGTTCAGAGCAGAGTGCGCTAAAGAAAAAAAAAAATTGTCACACACAACTAAAAATAAAAAATATACAATAAATATTACCATTAATAATATTAAATAAAATACAATTACTTAGAATTTTGATATACCGCCCATGGGGCTTTGGATTGGCGATGAATGGGTGCATTGTTAAGGCACTTCATGTGTTAGGTCATTGGTTCAAATCCCCCATGGGTCTTACCCACAAAAAAAAATTGATGTACCAATTAAATAATATTGTTTAAAGCAATTTCGATAATGTAAAAATTATAGAATATGTAAAAATTATAGAATATATCACTTGTTTTATGAATAAAAAGAAAATCACTCCTACCATAAATAAAATAAAGTAAATTAAAATACTTTACCTATTTTCAAAATTATATTTCATCTATCATATAAAAAAAATTCACCATACCATATATTTATATATTTTATGTAAATATAGGCATTTTTTTATAAATATCAAATACTTATTTTTGTATCCTATCACATTTTTAATATATAAAAAAAAAACTAAAAATAATCCTATTATAATTTTATTATATATTTGTTATTATTATAAAAAATTTATATATAAGTTAAATATATTGGGGTAATTATAGCATGGACATTAATCCATATTAACATTAAAACACTTGGTTTAATTATAAATCATTTTACGTTCAATTGTTTAAATTTGAAAAAATATAATATATATATATATATATATATATATATATTATATTATATATAAACATGGAACAAAATTTTTAACAATACAAAAATAATCCTACTTTCAAGCCACCATGGCATATCTAGCTCATGGTCTTAAATAACATATAATAATAAAATAACCGTGTTGAAAAACCTTTAAAACATACTTAAACACAACATAGATAAGAGGTCAAACCCATCAAGGAGTAGGTATAGTAATAGATGATATGGCTTTGAGATAAAACTTTATGAATTTTATTACATTGGCATGTTATGTTGTTAATGTTATTGAGGGAGTGCCTCATTAAGTTGTATTTTTTTGGCATTGTTTCTTACTACCTATTTATTTTTACTTTTTTCATGTTTTTTTCATTTCATTGAGTATATCTATATATATATAATGCCTTAGTATTTTGACGGAGGGGATTAAGCACTAGAGATTATTTTATTTTTCGGATGATAACATGGAGAATATGGTTTAGCATATGACCCAGACAATTGCATGATGGGATATGAATTTTCAACAAGATCCTCAAGCTTTAGTGGCACATGAAATCCTTCATGGATAGAGTCCTCAAGAATAAGGAAATTGAGTGTAAAAGTCATCTTCGTTGGTAACTATATGCACCTAGTTAGATTAAAAAACATGAAACCTTATAGGTATTTCACTATTACCTCTACCTAATGAGTTTTTAAACATTTCTAGCTCTCAAGGTTTGAAATTTAATTATTTAGATCCTCTAGTAATTTTTCTTAGTCTTATAAAAACTACTCACCATTGTCACTGGTAAGACCAACTTGTTTTGCAATATGATGCGCTGGCATTAATTAATTTGATTTTAAAACTCTGTTTAAGGGTTGGTTTCAATTTTCATTGTTACTAAAAAAATTCAAATTCATATTCACATATTAGATTATCATAAGTTTAACCTTATCCAGTCATTTCTTTATGTTGGACATTGAAAAACAATTAAAAAATAAAAATATAATAATATAATAAGAAGTAAATAAGAATCAATTAAAGTAACAAGTTTGATAAAATGATAAGTGATCACAACTCATACCTTTTATGTTTTTTGTCCCAATCAATATTTTCCTCTCATTACCAAAATCCCAAGTCATATTCATGTGCCACTAGTGGAGTATTTTAATAAAGCTCCTCAATATCAGTGATAATTTTATTCTGATGGGAATATTATCTTTGTATAAATTCTCAATGTCAAAATTTCTCATATATTTTTCCCGAATACTATCCTGTCAGACCTGTTGTCCATTCATGACCCTCCATAAAGATTTACTCGACATTGTATATCCAAAAGTCTTGTGTTCCAGCAACCCCCAACCGCCGAATTTCTTTGGAATAGACAAGTCGGCCCACCTGCAAAGATGATATTTTGTAGTAGTTCTTGCCGAGACGAGAGGAAGCTAGTTATGATAGACTTAATCTTTGAGGAAATGGAAAAAGGGATCATGAATAAGTGTGCCCAAAATATAGACATCTTCTGCAAAATCACCTGAACAAGAATATATCTTCCACCCAAAGTGAGAAATATGTGTCCATGTGTTCAATTTCCTCTTATATTTGTCAACCATCGATAACTAGTCTATAATTCTGTAGTTACTAGGATTTGAGCTTATAACCTAGGTTGGTGAGTCCATCCTCCATTGGGGTTATCTGAAAACCAAATATGCCTACAATGCATTCAATGTCCAACCTGTCTCCACACGATAAATAGAGCATAGATTTGTTACCATTTTTAAGGAGCCCTAAGGTTGCTCCATATCTAAGATATATATAGTGTAATGTAGACCACTGAGACCTAGATATAATGTCAAAGGTTAGTATATCATCAATAAAAAGCAAGTGAGTGATGTTGACCTATCTAGAGGTATTTAAACCCTAAAATAAACCATGAGACTATGCCTCTTTGATTCTCAAACTAAGACCATTCATAACGAGAATAAATACTAAGGGGGAAAGAGAGCACCCCTCTTTAAGACCTCCACCCATGTAGAAAAGGGTGCAAGGAATACATTGATTAGAACAACAACAAAAACCTAAGTAATACAAGCCATTATCCACTCCACATTATGAGACCGAAGACCAATCTTGTAGAGAATGAGTGTAATATATGACTAGTCCACACAATCATATGCCTTGTGTAGGTTGGTTTTCATCACCACCACCTCCTTCTTATAGGAATGGTTAGAATTGATAGATTCTTGTGTTGATTCAATTGCATCATGAATCTAGTGATCAATTAAAAAACCAAATTGTTCTCGATAGATATGCGAAGATAGTACTGTATTGATGCACCTTGCAATCACTTTAGAAATAAGCTTGTAGAGAATGTTGCATAGTGAGATAGGTCTGTAGTCCTAGAAATTTTTTGGGGAAGAGGACTTCAGGATGAGAGCTAAAAATGTTGAATTGATGGCACTATAATCTTACAGTGAGTCCTAACCTCTTCCAAAATCTCCAGAATATTATGTCCCATCAGCTCAAAAAATCATATAAAAAGCTCCATTGTCCATCCATTCGGTCCCAAACTTGTCTTTCTCAAAAGACATTTCCTCTAGATTAACTGGGTGATAAAGATCATCATTTGCATTATCGTCAAACGCTTTTGGATATAGGTCCAAAGCCCATATATGATCCTTGTAGTCCACATCCTCCCGGCCTTATCAAACAGTTTGAAAATTTTGACAACATCATCTTGTATCTCAGGAGTAGTGTGTTTGGAGTCCCCATCTGAGGATTCAATGTGCCAGATACTTTTAATATGTTTCCTATAATTTCTGAACCTATGAAAAAAATTAGTGTTACAGTCTCCCTCACTTAACCATATTGCTTTGCTCTTGAGCCTCTAGGTTGCTTTCTGAATGTTAAGGATCTCACTCTTCCTATATTCTAGCGATTTTCGATGATCAAGATCCCCTTGAGTTCGATTTTTTTGTTCCATGGCTCTGCCAAAGCTAGACATGTCACAAGCGATCTTCTGTAATTTTGATATCAACCCTTGTTTTTTAATTCTTTCCTATGTCCTTGTTTGACTTTTTATGATGTTGATATTTTTCAAAATGGTCTACATGGCACATACATCCCATAGGCATTCATCTATGTCCAAGAGGACTTCAACAACACATTATAATATTTATCTTCAAGCCAAACTCCATAGAATTGGAAGGGTAATCCTTGACAGATACTCTCCATCCTCCAATGGAGAATAATGGGCAGATGATCATATATGTATGTATTGTATACACTAGACTTCAAATTACGAGGCTCTCTATTAGATTTTCTTGTATGAGGACTCAGTCCGACATTTCCCAACATGTCGTTCACCCACTCTTTGATTATTCCATGTGGGGGAAAGTGGAAAAGGACAAATTTCCACCAAATTTAATCAATAAAAGGATTATATAGATGATTCACAAGTGGATTTGGCCTATTGTTCTTTCCCCAAGACTCTTGAGCCATGAAAGTGGCATTGAAATCACCATCAATGATAAATCCACTCATCTTATTAAGATTGCATTGTTGAATCTGGTATGAGAACGCTGAACGATTATGACATGGAGCATATATATTAAGCAAATGTGTATGACAAGGTGTTCCTATGATATGTCTAGATAAAAGGATGCCTGGAAAAAGACAAGGATGCCAAGTCCTACAAGTAACCAACGAAGGGGATTTGATATTTTGGGAAGTAGGAGGATTCGAGGTCACAACTTCCCGAGGAAGGGAAAAGGTTGAGCAACAAGGAAAATAAACATATTCGAATGTAAATAATCCACAGAGTGTTCATGACAACCACTTGATAGTAAGCATGGTGGCTAGAAAAGAATACAGATAGTCTCGAATAGTGTAAAGTATGACACTTCCTCACCAAAAGTGTGATACCATGCTCATTCACACCCATACAACACCACAAATAGCAACATAGAATCACATAGAGATAACACTTGTTTTGAAATTTCCAAAAAATTTGATAAAAAGTTAAACAATTGATTTTGTCTTTATCTATTTCAATTAAAAAATAAAAAATAAAATAAAAAAAATATTTATAATGCATTTAAAATTACCCAAAAATTATATAAGAAAATAATATCAATTTTAAATATTATTTTAACAAATTTCTCAAAAAATTGTCATTTTTAAATATTTTTAAATTATAAATGAGCCTGATTAACACACATTCTTTCCCAACAATAATAATCATTTTCAAAGATTCATTAAAAAAAAATAAACATAGTTACAATTAGTTAATTTAAAATAAATTTGTATAAATATTACACCAAATAACTTTAAACCTCTAAAAATATATTGAAATAAATTTATCCCGGAAATCTTACATTAATTTATCCCGGAAATCTTACATTATAAAAAAACAAGTATATTGATCTGAAACCAGAATCACTTCCCATTTCCACCCACTCCTCCCATTAACACTCCATTTTAAACACACCCATTAACTCTCCATTTTAAACCTATACTCAGCCTGTACTTAGTTGGTAGGGGCATCCCTAACAAGGATATTAATGCTTTGAATATTCTACATGGCCGCACATGCAAACAGAACATAATTGGACTTTGTTTTTGTTTTCAGCAATGCAATATAATAGCCATATTAGATGGCCATACACATATCCAGAACACATTTGCACTCCAATCACACTTATACAATTTCAACGTTTATAAAATACAGAAATGAAGTAATATCAATGCCAGAGAAATACAATTTCAATGTTTATAAAACACAGAAATGAAATAATATCAATGCCAGAGAAATACAATTTCAATGTTTATAAAACACAGAGATGAAATAATATGAATGCCAGACAATTTTAAAGCGGAAATAATGTCAATGCCATACCATTTTAGAGCCGAACAATCGAAAGACTGCTTTCATATATTCAAAGACAGGACAAGGAGGAAACCACAAAAGAGACTACACTAATATATCTATCTCACACCCATTATGTTATGACATACCTTTTCTAAATGAAATCTTCCCAACCAACCCAGCAAAGAAAAGGAGCACGAATGATATCAGGCCTGTCTAATGGTCTTATCTCCGTGGAATACTGTGCGTATCATGAAAATCTAACTATTCACTTCAAACATTTAAAAAAATAAACTTCTCAAAAATGGCACTCTGCCGTGTATCTTGAAGGTCATCAGCAATGGCAGTTGTACTGTTACTAAAAGAGATGGCAGTCTGAATGCTGTAAAACGAGAGCCTTGAGAACATCTTCACTGTGCCTCCCAAAGACTCTGATGCATGCCTCCCTCGCCTGCTCTGATGATAAACCTTCCTCCCCAGACCAACGCTTGGCTCCTTGTAACTGCTGGGCTACCATAACCAGGGTTCGAATATCCCCGGGTACAGCATTTTGAATGGCCTTAAAAACTTCTTCGCCGGAAGGAACGCACTCCTTCAACGTTGTCGGGAAGAAGTCGTCCGACTGTATTCCTGGAGAATATGCAGAAACAAATGACGCGCGAATCCAATTTCTCTCTTCTTCAGTTTTCAACAACGCGGAACTCCTGATAATCTCCTCTGCCTCTACAAAAAGCTTTGCAAATTCTGCGGACGCCGGAAGATCAGCGTCAAAACCCTCTGGAGACCTTCCAACAATGATTTCCTCCAATGCTTTGTCATGCAATTCCTCGAACCGTCCGTTTATAGCCTCCAGGGCTGCCTTCAGAGAGAGCTCCAGAATGCATCTCCTACACTTGCACTTGAAACCCCAGCTTTCGCACATGGCTTGGCGCTGCGGCAATGGGACCAGGGTATCAAAATAGGAAATGGTGATCTCCTTTCCTCGTTTGATGGGCTTGCAGGCATGAATAAACATAGCGCTTCCTACTTGCAACCTGCTCGAGTTCGGCAGGCATGAATGGTTGATGAAGGATGGCAGCAGCCAGAGACCCCTAAAATTCTGGCCTCGCTGGACGAGTTTGGCTTCAGAAATTGAAGCATATGTAAGTTCGGCTCCACCGACTGAATTCCGACTAATAATATCGCGTATACGGTTAACATCTACCTGCAATTTTTCTTTTCTGGCTGCAATTTGGCCCTCCGTCTTAAACAGATCAATGGCTGGAACGTCCAGGCTACGACGCGCAGAGTAGTTGTCTAAACTATAAAGCTGCTGGAGAAATCTCTGCGATTTTCTGGCAGCACTAACGACGGCTGCAACAAGATCTTCTTGCGACGGAAGATTAATATTTCCCCGGTGATCCACATTAATCCCGGCCGAGTCATTATCATAAGCTACTGCAACGGCGTTGCTTACCAGCAAAAGCTGCCCGGTGGTTATTTCTCGTTTGGCGTAAAGGCCCCGGCCGCGGCCGTCTTTGGTCATCTTGATTTCTACGGGGCCAATAAAATCGGCCACTTCAGGGGGAGAAGATGCGCGTCCCAGCAAGTAGTCCGAGATGTCATACTTGCCATTCCGGCTCTGGGAGTACAGAATCTTGGCTTGGCGAAGCGCGTCTTGTATTTCTAACTGCCCGGGGCTGGCCTCGTTAGCTTTCTCCAAACATTCGCATGCCGCCGCATACTGCTTCAGCCCAACCAGAGCGCGGCCTTTCCTATAGAGCGCTTTGAGATTGCCGGGATCCATCCCAAGAACCTTGTCGGAATCCTCCAGCGCTAGCTCAAATTCCTTCACCCGAAGCCTTGTCTCCGTCCGGTTGGAATAGGCGTGCAGGAGGCTGGTGTTGATATTATTATTGTCATTGGAGGACCCCTTCTTGAGCTGAAGCAGAGTGGCCTCGATGCATTCCGTATAGTATTCGGCCGCTGCGTCCCATTGTCTTTCTCTGAAGCAGCTGTTTCCCTTCTTCCTCAACTCCTCCACATCAACATGCGGCATGCTCTCCGCCCGCTTCTGCTCATCCTGAGTCACGAGCATCTCGACGTTGGCAGGGTTGTCCACACGGATGGCGAGACCACCGTCGTCTGCGCGCTTAAAATAGGGCTCCCTGATGGCCACCTTGGCTCCCCTGGGGTAAAGGCTCTGGATATTCTTCTGCGAATGAGCCGCATTGTATATTGCCAGCCTGACCCCACGGCCATGACCGTCCTCAAGCATAGTCATGATACCACTTATCCTGAAGGCCTCGGCGCAGATAGTGCCGTAGAGCACCCGGCCGCGGTGGACTCGGCCAACCTGCAATTGGGTAAAGAAAATGGGTTTTAATTTTTCCAGCGGAACCGAAGAACCTCCTCCACTGCTGCCAATGGGGTCTGTGAAGGAGAAGCGTGTTAGAAAAAAGCCTTGTGGTATATTCCCGAGTTGGTGACGAGCTAACTCATGGAGTTGGAGAAGAGCTTGCTTGTCGAACCTCTCAGAAGCGTATATCGTCATTAAGTCACACAGGTTCTCCATCCTTCTGCGAACAAAATTAGGAATTCACCACCGTGTCTTTTACTTCCAGAGCTACGAGTTTTTTCCTCCGCCCAAATGATATTTAAAGAGAAAGGAAGAAACGCAAGGAAACCAGAAACCACACAACGACTTCTCAAACCCTTGGCACGAGTGATCGGTTGGTGTTGGAAAAAGGAAGACGTTATCGTGATCAACGGGGACTGGTCCTGCGACCTGTATATATATTAATTGAATTATAATGCGACTTTTTGGAGATTCCGGTGACGGAATCCGGCAAAGAAATGAGGTTAAATTTTGATTTTTAAGCAGTTAAAATGGTTTTTTAACTGCATATTTGGATTCAGCGCCCTGAAAAAGCCCTGGGAGCCATTGATTGTGCAGAAACTAGCTATCAAACTTGGAATCCCATGAATTGCGGCCGGATTTTGACCGGAAAAATCCACCGGAAAGACTTTCAAAAAGTCGCGTTTTAGACTACTGATTAATTGAATTACACCGTAAAACGGGAAAACATTTAACCCTGGGTCCGAATAATAGGTCACAATTTAGTGTTCAGGCGAAAGTTGAAAAGTGAAGTTACACGATTATAGGAGAATTTACTTTTAAATTTTAAAGAATTTAAAATAAACGGGAAGTTTTAACTATTTTAAAATAAACGGAGAGTTTTAAGACGGTTTGTATTCGTTGACTAACAATTTTTTTATTACTAAAATATTATTTGTAAATTTAGTGGAAAAACGAATCATTAATAAAATCATAAATTTAAACGAGTGGAAGTAACTATTATTAAAATTAAATAAAATATTCATTAAAAATAATGTTAAATGTTTTAAATATTATTTTAAAGATTGGGTTGTA
>APFE030862855.1:0-10414 GCA_000404065.3 Pinus taeda | reverse complement strand
ACACACACGGTCTGTGTCGATGTTTGTCTAGCAACCTGATCCCATTATGTGCAATTTGATAGTTGATTTTAAATTTTTCGTTATAATGAATCAAGTCTGCCCCACAATGTGTTAATTTCATGGTTGGTCTTTAAGTTTTCATTACAATGAGTTGAGTTCTCCTATACTACGTGTCAATTTGATAGTTGATTTTTATTTTTATTTTTGCAATGTATCAAATGTCTTAGGCTAAGATTTTAAAATCACTATACATTTAGCATTTAAAAAAATTACTCTTGGTATAATAACTCTTTCATTCAAGTGTTCATTTTTAAAGAGTTGGGTAAAAAGAAGAAATACTACATTGAAGAATTCAACCCTACGTGTGATCTACAACAAAAAGAGTTCATTGGAATTAGCATTTCGTGGAGGGCAAAGGTTTTTATTGCTCAATAAAGGACTAACACACATCAACTTCAATGTGAAACAGGACTGTGGAAAAGGCTTAAAGAAGTTTGGGAAGAACAGGTGTGTACATTTTGCACGTCTGGGGCTATGGAATTGGAAAAACATTTCATTTTGGAATGTGATGCATTCAAAGACATCAGAGAAAGTTATGAGAACATGTTAGCATCAGTTTTTTGGCATTGTCTTTTTAGCGAGGGGATTGTTGGCAGGTTGGGCCAGCTCATCATCAATTTGAATCGGAAAAGGATTGAATTGCAAAAAGCGAAAAACAGGGAACTAATAGTCACATAGACTATTTTTAGTGTCGTGGACCTTAAAATATCATTTTATTTCATTTCATAATGTCATGCTTAAAATATTTTGAAAACTTAAGATGGTTTTGTAGTCATAATCTTCGGTTTTAATTCCATGGCTGAAAAATTGTCAAGATTTTAATGTTTTACTAAATCGTGATATTTTATCTTTAATGTTATGTTGAAAACATTTATAAGTATTTTTTCTTAGCAACATACTTGAAAATTGTTGGAATTTTAAGGTTTTTCAAATAAGTGATATTTTAAATTTAATATCATGCTTAAAAATCGTTGAAATTTTAAGGCTTTTCAAAAACGTAATATTTTATCTTTAATGTCATGTTTGAAAATCGTTGGAAATTTAAAGTTTTTCAGAGTCATGATATTTATTTTTAACGTCATTATTTAAAAATGTTGAAAATGTACTCTGAAACAAAGATGTTATCCGGCATTAACACTTTTCGATTTCAAGGTGTTTTTTTCACCAAACAAAATGGCTTTTATTGTTTTTTACTGTTATTTTAAAAAATATTGAAAATTTACTCTAAAAAAAGAATGGTGACGCAGAATCAACACTTTTTATTTTTGGGTTGTTTTTTCAAATTTTTTTTTGGGTTTTTGAGCTTCAGTACCTGTTTTGAGGTAATAGTTCCCATTTGATCGGTAACTATGTTGAATGAAATTCACCCAAATCTGAAGAATATCCCTAATAGTAGTAGCTGATGCAAACACTAAATTAATTGGCTCTCCAAGATCTACTCTTGCTCTTCAAGACTCTCTCTCTCTCTCTAGACTCTCCAACTCTCTCTTTCTCAAGTTTAAATTGTCCTTTCACAAGCACAAGTGTATCAAGTAAGGATGAGAAGCACAAATATATAGGAAGAGCAAAAAGGTCAAATTCATGAGGGAGTAACTCCTAGGCCTTAAGGAAGAGTTACATATGCCGAAATAGGAGTGTGCCACAAAGGAGAGGAGTGTAACTTATGGATTTAGGAGAGAAGTGCAACTTATGCATTAAAGAGAGAGAGGCATGAATCCATTAAGAGAAAGTAACATATGCATTAATTGAAGGGAGTTACATACGACATGATTGAGAGCTTTGAATTTCTTTTTAATAATAATATAATAATATCATAAGAATAATAATAATAATAATAATGATAATATTGATGATTAATTTGAAATTGAACTATTAGGATTGCTTGATGATCAGAAAGGATTTTCCATCAACAATACTCGATTACCAATTGATGCAAGGTAACTTACTATTTTTGGAAAGTCATACTTGAGACTTTCTATTTTTTGAAATTATATTTTTAGACTTCTATTTTTATACTTTCTATTTGTAGCAATTCATCCATGAGCTGACAATTTTCAACACTGCTAAATATTTTTTTGAATAGGAACTTAGCCATGTATTTGTTCGGTTAATAATTGTTGGGAACTGAATACCAAGTGTTGGGTTCGGATAAATTCTAACATTGTGTCCGAGCAGCATTGTAACCAGTAACATCTTTCCATTGTGGTAAATGTGAATGACCTACAATATCAATATTGCATGTGCTTATGCAATGGTAAAACCAATTTATGGTTCATGCAAAGACTTGTAAATCTACAAGTGAAGCAATTCGAGGTGCAATATGAAAAGATCTAAAGTTGATATCAACCTAAAAGCAATCTGATCACAGGTGCAACTTGGGTTGGACACCTAATTCTATAAGCTCTTTTGTCAAGGCAATTGAAGTAAAGGCCATTGGCTCAGTGTGCTGAAAAAAATGCAGCAAGAAAGTCCCAATTGACTTTGCCTTGGTTAAATCGCGAAAATTCGAATTTCCACATCAACAAACAACTTGTATGTAGTTCACTTGTGTGACATGGCTCTTGCCACTTAGTTAGCTCAATAAATTCGAGTTAGAAGGCTTGGATTTTGGTTAAGCATGTGTGATTGCTAAATTTTAGTAATCTAGTTCAGTTATATCTAATTGAGTTCAATTAAACTAGTTCTAACAATTGGAGGAACTAATGGAAAGTCAATTGTGCAGTGGAACATTAGTCTAACTCAATGATCATCTAGTTAACTGATCAATCAACCTAAAATAACTAGTGCATGCATAGAATTCGAGTTCCCCAGCTATGGTGGAAATTCCAAGGCAATGTAACATCAGTTGTAAACTAGTCTTGAGTGTACAGGTGTTGCATGTAGTCAAATGATCAAACTTGGGAATTGCACAATCAATTGGAGGAAAATTCCTAAATAATAGGGGCCTAATTCCTCAGGATTTGCATAAGGAAATAGGGTCTCAAGCAGAAGCAGAAATTGATTAAGTCTAGGTCAGAGCTTCTCATTGAGCAGAGAGGTTATTCACTTGCAAGTCAAGCTCAGGTAAAGGTAGCAATTGTAATACATCTCTATGCATTTGATTAATGCAAGCAGGTTTAAGGGGTTTTTAGCAGTTGCTTTCCCCTAGAAAAATATTGTGCATGTGTGTTATTTCTGATTGCATGTCTGAGATTGTTGTTCTAGATTGTGAATTAATGTCCACGTAACAATAGAGTAGAATTGTGTCTCTTGATTTAGATTATTATTTCTTGAGCAATTGCAATTCTACATCATAATTCTACATAGTATCATAGAAGAATTCACATTAGAACTGGAATTTCAAAGTTGTTTCTCAAGAGGTTTGAATTTGTAGCTTCAGTGTAGCAGGATTTCTTCAGAGTTAGGAAAATGACCTTCAATGCGCTGAGATTAGAGTATGCCTTGGAATGCATCTTGAATTTCATTACATGGAAGGATCGCATGGAGGCAGTGTTGGATGACAATGGATTGCTAAAATATGTCAAGACAGATATTGCTAAACCACGGGGATCTGATCCATAAAACCTAGCCCAATGGAAGAAAGATGTAGCCAAGACAAGGAGAATAATATTGGAGGGAGTGAGAGACCACATTGTCTCAAATCTCCGTGGGAAAGAAACTCCTTTAGTAATGTGGAAGGCACTGATAGAGTTGTTCGAGAATAGAAGCCATGAGAAACTAGCCCTCAAAGACAAACTTCGAAATATCAAGATGCAGAAGAATGACACTATTCCGCACTATCTCAATAGATTTACCCAAGTTCGTGATGAGCTTGGAGGTATTTGGTGTCAATGTTGCAAAAGATGATCTGGTGAGCCTAGCTCTTCTAGGCCTTCCCAAAAGTTGGCATAACTACTAGGACTAGGTGAACGGGAGGGAGAAATTACCGAATTGGGAATGCCTATGATCCGATTTGGGCCAAGAAGAGATTAGGCAGAATACCAGAGATGGAACCTCATCCAAGGGTGAGGATGAATAAAACTTTGCATTTGTTGGAAAGGGAATGAAGGGAAAAGGGAAGAAATCTCAAAACAAACCAAAATCTAGCCAAGGGAGCAAGAAGAAAGACTTGTCCAACATAAATTGCTTCAATTGTCATGAATGCGCACACTATGCTACAAAGTGTCCACACAAAAAGTCTAGCAAAAAGAACTCAAGAGGAGCAACAAGTGAATCTTTGGCTTCATAATTCGAGCTTGACTTCACCCTTATTGCATGCATGGCAGCACGGTGATGGGAATTGTGTGGTACTTGGACTCTGGTGCCTCATTCCACATGACAGGTTGTAGAGAGTTTTTCAGTGACCTAAGGGAGAAAGATCTCCAGATGCATATTGAGCTGGGGGATAACAGAAAGTACAGTGACAGCGATATTGGTACAGTAACCTTTTAGAGGGAATCGGGATCCCCTCTTCGCCTCAAAGATGTCATGTTTGTTCCAGGCCTAAAGAAGAATCTCATCTTTGTAGCAATTTTGGAAGACTGTGGTTATGATGTGATCTTCGGCAAAAGGAAAGCACTCCTGAGACACATAGCCACTGGAACAAACTTTCGGAGCCGTTTTGAGGCCCTAAACGATGTTTTTTGGGACAACTGGGAGCAACATGGGTCCATGGACCGATGTTGCTCTTCCCAAAGTTGTAGTTCTCGAACAGATCTTTCTAAAGAGATATTGTACGCGTCAAACGGAGATCGTATGCCAAAGTTACAACTCCAGCAAGTTGATGTACCAATTTACCCAAACGGGGCCCACAATTTGGCGTTTCATCTTCTAGGGTTAGGTTTTTGGATGTTTAGGGTTTTCCATTGTTTCTCAACAATAAATAGGCCTTTGAGCCTCATTGTAACACAATTCAGAGGCATGTAGCCACCACATCTCTTCTCAGATATAAGCTACCATCGCCCTAGCTGTTTATTTCCATTTTCTGTTTGTAAGCATATCTCGATATTTTACATTAATGAAATGAAGTATTATTTCCGCTGCAACTTTGTGTTTATGGTTATCTCTGTAATTTGTTGTGTTCCTGTTTAAATCTGAATCAGTGGTATTAGAGCAGTCTGTTTTTTCTCTGTTTTTCTTTGCATGTCCCCAACGAGGTTGGGATATAAGCAGTTAGGGCTTTAACTGGTCGAACCTTTGCAAGACCATCCTCGCAAAACCGGGCAGCCTCCCATGGCGGATGAAAAGAAAGACGAGGGAGCAGGAGATCCTATCAAAATCTTGCTCGAAGAAGCCCTCGAGCGACAAAGGAACGCGATGATGGACAACTTTGCCCAGATCCTTCAGCGGCTACCCAAAGGCGACGCATCCACTTCCCACAGCTACTCTGGAAACGCCACACCGTTTAAGGTACAAGTTCATTTTGAAATCCCCATATTCGAGGGTCAGATAGACGCAAATGCCATTGATAAATGGTTAAATCTGCTAGAGGGTTATTTTTCTGTTCATGATTTTTCCAATCGAGAAAAGATTATTTTCGCTCTTCTCAAAGCAGCCCCCCACATCAAGGACTGGTGGGAAACCTACTGCGAGTAGAAGGATGAAAGTACCGCTGACTATTTTCAACCACACCCACCTGGAATTCATTCCGAGATGCCATCAAGCAGCAGTACTACCCTGTCGGAAGCTATGAGGATCAATACATAAAGTGGACCACGTTGCGGCAGGGAAGGGACCAAGACGTGCCGAAGTTTACCAATATTTTCCATACCCTTCGCACAAAGTTGGGTATCAAGGATTCGGAGCAGCATTTGATACTCAAATACCGTGGCTGCCTGCACAAGTACATCTAGGAAAAAATAGAATTCCTTAACATCTCGCTCAACACGGCATACCGATATGCCATCAAGGTCGAGCAAAAGTTTAAACAAAAGAAGCGAGACTTTGGATCTGCAAATCTAAAGCAAGGGAAAGGTGCCCTCAAACCGCAGAACAAAGGACAAAGCCAAGGCGAGGTGGCCCAAGACAACCCGCAAAAGCTGCAAGCAAAGAATAGCACCGCGAAGCCGAAAAAGGACACAGGAAAATGGTGTGAGTTCCATAAGAGCTCCACTCACAACACAAGTGAGTGTCGGGCCAAGCAGTCACTAGTAGCTGAGCTAAAGGTTTCAGAATCAAATGCATGTTCTGACTCTGAGTCTGAACCCGACAAGGGGAATAACAAAGGGAAGCAGATTATCAATGTAGAGCCCAACGCCACCACTGCCACCACAAAGATCCAGAAGGAGGAACCCGAAGATCCAGAGGAGGATGAGCGTCTCTTCCACTCCTAGATGTGGGTAAAGAGATCCCTGCTACAGTTCATTGCCGACAACGGAAGCCAAAATAACCTCATTTCGGCAGAGGTTGTGAAGCGACGAGGCTTACCAACCACAGCACATCCACAACCGTACACCATCGGGTGGCTTCACCAAGGACGAGATCTTCGCGTGAGCCAGCAGTGTCGCCTTCTATACAACATCAAGCCTTTCATGGATGAGGTATTGTGTGACATTGCTCCCCTTGAAGTTTGTGATGTATTATTAGGACAACCATACTTGTGGAAGCGACATGTTGTGTATGAATCAAGGCCTCGTGCTATTATTATTACTTTGGGAAATAAGTTGTACAGGATAACGGAGGTAGCACCGCCTACCGCCATCTCTTTCGTTACTACAAAACAATGCAGTAAGTTCATTTCCAAAACCGGCAAATTTGTTTTCCTGATGATATGCCCTCAAGGAAAGAAGAAGACGTTGGCCACGACCTCCAAACAAGGCCCCTCCGCAAGACAACTACAGATGGACAATGTCGTGGAGGGGTATGAGGACATCTTCACCTCCCCCGCAGGGGTTCTTCTGCACTATCAGGTCAAGCACTCCATCGATCTCACCTCAGGTGCATCGCTGCCTAATGGACCAATCTATCAGCGCTCCGTTCTGGAGAACGATGAAATCAAGAGGCAGATTCAGGAGCTGCTACAGAAAGGTCACATTCGTCCGAGTTCATCGCCCTGTGGGAGCCCAATCGTGTTGGTACAGAAGAAGGATGGGACTTGGAGACTCTGTATTGACTATTGGGCGCTGAAGAAGATCACTGTCCATAATAGGTACTCGATCCCATGGATCGATGACCTCCTAGACCAACTGAAGGGGGCAAAATATTTCAGCAAGATCGATTTGAAGTAAGGATATCAGCATGTACCAATCGAACCCTCCAATGTGTGGAAGACTGCCTTCAAAGCCACGGAGGGCTTTTTCAAATGGTTGGTTATGCCTTTCGGATTGACGAATGCTCCTGCAACCTTCATGAGGCTAATGGATGACATCTTGCAGCCATTCACCAACTTATTTGTAGTGGTGTACTTGGATGACATCCTGATCTTCAGCCAGAGTTGGGAAGAGCACCTCTAGCACATCCAACAGGTTCTCCAAACACTGCAGCAACACAAGTTATGTGCCAATTTGGAGAAATGCACTTTTGGCATGACCTAGGTTCAGTGTCTGGGATACATTATTGATGAGCAAAGGGTGCATGTGGATCAAGCCAAGATCCAAGTCATTCGGGATTGGCCCTCTCCAACCACTCTAACAGAGCTCCGCAGCTTTCTAGGTCTTGCCAACTTCTATTGTAGGTTCATGTTGGGATTTTCTCATATCACTTGGCCCTTGAGTCAAGTCACCAAGGGAGGAGCGAAAGCAAAATTCTTTTGGTCTAAATCTTAATAGAAGGCATTCACAGAGTTGAAAGATCGCCTCTGCTCGGCACCAGTCGGAAGGTGGGGGTGATGGGGGCCCTTCAAGGCTGGCCGAAGGCTGGCTAAGGATGTTTGGTTGTTGGTCAGAAGGTGGGGGTGATGGGGCCCCTTCAAGGCTGGCCGAAGGCTGGCTGAAGGCTGAAGGCTGGAAGGCCGAAGGCTGGTTGATGGCTCAATGTTGGCTGAAGGCTCAAGGTTGGCCGAAGGTTGGCTGAATTTCAGACCCTGCCTTTTTTATTTTTGCTTTTATTCATTGCCAGACTTGCAACAACCATTTGAGGTTGAGACAAATGCCTCTGACTATGCTATTGGAGCAGTCCTTACTCAACACAGGCATCCAGTGGCATATCACAGTGAGACACTTTCAGACACAGTCTAGAAGTATCCCACTTATGACAAAGAGATGTATTCCATTGTGCAAGCCTGCCAACAATGGAAACATTACATTTTGAGGAAGGAAACGATCATCCACACAGACCACCGACCCCTCCAGTTCATACAGACCCAAGGGAAATTATAGAATGATCGCCATCAGAAGTGGTCCACATACCTGCAACAGTTCCATTTGAATATCAAGTATAAGAAGGGCAACACCAATAATGTTGCAGATTGCCTCAGTCGATCACCGATCATATCATTAACCACCGTGCGCACGAGACTTTTGATTGGCCACATCTCTACAAAAGAAATCCAAACTTTGGCCACACACACCAGTCATTCTTGGAGGGTAGGCATGTTCCAAATTTTCACCTCCAGGATGCCCTGTTATGCCAATTGGGTCACCTTTGTGTTCCTTCAAGCGAGCATGCCAAGATGATTTGGGAAGCACACTACAATTGGGTTGGTGGGCATTTTGGGGTCAAGAAAATGGTGGCAGTACTACAAAAGTATTTCTACTGGCTGAATCTTCAACCAGATGTTGGGAAGTACATCAGATCATGCACTACTTGCACCATTACCAAACTGACAGTCAAGAAGCAAGGCCTCTATACCCCACTCCCTACCCCTAGTTGACCTTGGGAATCCATCTCCATGGATTACATGTCAGGCCTTCCTTCCACTAAGCATGGAAATGACTGTGTTTTTGTGGTCGTCGACAGGTTCTCGAACATGGCCATTATGGCGGCCTGCAAGAAGAATATCACAGCAAAAGTCACTGCTAAACTCTTCTTTGAACGAGTGTGGGTGCACTTTGGGATCCCATAGCCTATCATCTCAGATTGGGATAGCAGGTTCCTTAGTACATTTTGATCCAGTCTCTAGTTGATGTTGGACACCAAACTCACTAAGTCCACATCCTTCCATCCTCAAACTGATGGCTAGACAGAGGTTGTCAACAAGATGATTGTACACATTATGCTCATGTACAAATCAAAGCATCCACGCACATGGGATGAGAGCCTCCCCTATGTTCAGCACAGCTACAACCAAGCTCTCCAAAGCTCGATTAGCCACAACCTTTTTCAAGTGGGCTTGGGATTCCAACCACTATGTCCCATTGATGTGGACGTGCCATTTGCAACTACTCACGCAGATTTGTCTCATGTCCAGTCCGAAACAGATAAGTCAAACAGCTTCATTAAGCACATCCAACATATTCGCCAGCAAGTCCATGACATTCTAGAGAAATCAAATGCCAAGTACAAGCAGCGACATGATCAACATCGGGTGCCACACAAGTTTCAGGTGGGCGACAAAGTCTGGTTGCATTTGCCAAAGGAACGCCTTTCGGAGCCTATCGGAAACTTAGATGACTCCGATATGGTCCTTACACCATTACCAAGGCTGTGGGAGACAATTCATTTGAGCCCAGCATTCCCCCATTCCTTGGCCTACACCCAGTGTTCAATCGAGACCACCTTCGGCCATACTTTCCACCATTACTAGACACATCCAACATTGCAAAATAGCTCACACCCACAGAGTTAAATCCATATTGCATGGAACAAGCTGCAACTGATCAGATCATAGACACACAAATTAAGCACACTCGCTAGCAGAGCATCCAACTATATCGACTTGTCAAAGCAGGCCAACTCTTTCATCAGGGCAAGTGGCTCACCAGGGACCAAGTTCAGCAAAAGTTTCCTCATCTCATGGACGAACTCAATGCAATGGGGACCATTGCTTCCTAAGGGGGGAAGAATGATCCAAGTGGATATTGGTGGCCACTCACCAAGTCCACTTGGACCCCCACCATTATTTCTTTCAGCTTTTTAGTTTCCTTAATTGTAGCACAGTTTACTATTTTTAGCAGTTTTTCAGGTCCTAAACTTCTGGAGCCATTTTGAGGCCCTAAACGATGTTTTTTGGGAAAAATGGGAGCAACATGGGTTCATGGACCAATGTTGCTCTTCCCAAAGTTGTGGTTCTCGGACAGATCTTTCTAACGAGATATTGTACGCATCAAATGGAGATCGTATGCCAAAGTTACGACCCCAGGAAGTTGACGTACCAATTTACCCAAACGGGGCCCACAATTTCGCGTTTCATCTTCTAGGGTTAGGTTTTTCGATGTTTAGGGTTTTCCATTGTTTCTCAACAATAAATAGGCCTTCGAGCCTCATTGTAACACAGTTC
>APFE030862853.1:133350-154271 GCA_000404065.3 Pinus taeda | reverse complement strand
AAGACCCTTCTTCTTAATCGTGTGATGACCATCTTTAAATTAATGAGCCCCAAGAGACCAAGACTGATTTTATACCTTCTGTACATATCCCACTACCTTGTAAAATTCCAGATTGATACAAGCCTCTGATTTTACCTCATATATCCCATGCTTTCCCTAAGAATCATGACCTATATCTACCAAGATTTGATGGTGAACGCAACAACATCACTGCTAAGAGACATGTATTGAAATTTGAGTCTTTCCTTGACCTTTTTGAAGTTGATGGAGAAGATGTCAGTATAAGGCTTTTTTCTCTTTCTTTGCAAGGCAAAGTCAAGAGTTGGTTCAAAACCCTGCCTGATGCGAGCATCTTAGATTTATAGCAGTTTGTCAAAGTTTTTCATGACAGGTGGGTGGTAAGACAAAACCCTTTCTTGATTATAAAAGAGTATAACCAGCTGAAAAGACAACCAGGGGAGACAGTACAATAGTTTTCTGCCAGATTTAACCAAGTTTATTATTCAATGCTTGTTGATATAAGACCTCCTCCTGGATCCACTCTCTTGCACTACCCAGCTGCCTTTGATCCAGAAATGGAGTTTCAGCTGAGTGAAAGGAATCTTGCAACACTTGAAGAGATGCAGAACAATGTAGTAGATGTAGAGGTTCATTTGCTAATCCGAAGGGAAAAGTTGAAGGAAGAAGAGATGAAAAACATAGATCTAGAGGAATCGACATCCTTAGAGGTAAAGCTTGACATTTTGGTAAGTGCAGTGGAAGATATAATGCAAAGAATCACCACAAGGAATGAGTATAGTGTTCAAGCCCATCACTCGCTGATTGAAAAAGAACAAATGACTGCCCCAAAACATCTTCTTTCTTATCCTAGTTGTCATAGATCTAATAATGATTGTTTTATAGATCATCTTGGAGAAGAGAGATCTATTGATATGACATGTATGCTTGATGATGTCTTTTATATTGATGATTTGCCTCAGTTTGATCAGTATGATGATGATGATTATGGTCTCCAAATAGAAGCTAATATTGCAGACGAATCAATAGCTAGTTTGTGGGAGGAGGAAGTTCACTTACAGCAGCTCAAATATAGTGATTAGCCATTACATATCAGCTATGGAAGTGAGGAGGAAAGTGAAGCAAATTTTGAAGTAAGTGAAGGATATTTTCCTTTTTGTTTTACTTCATTTCAGTTCATCAGAGACAACATTCATGCAATCAGAAATCAACTCTCGACAAGTTTTGATTTGGACCATCTTGAGGGCAATGAAAACCTTGTTCAAGACTTTTCATATGCAAATTTGCAGCCCCTGAATGCCATTGAATGTCAGGTTGCAGATGAAGATTTGGAAGCTGAACCATACGATCAAATGATGCAAGATGATTCCCTACCTTTCTGTTTTGAATCATTTCAGTTTTTGAAGGAAAATTTGCATAGTATATCTTCAAATGAGCAGCCTGTAGAAAGTCATGCAATCTCATCGGAACCAATAGAAAATGGGTTGTAGTAGTCTTTTCAAGTTTTTCATGATCCAATAGCTGATGTGTTGGATGATGTCTGTAGTCAAAGTCCTTCTCCTATCTATGAGCTTGACAAAAGTATTGATACAAACTTGATCTGGTAGCCGGTTTCTTTATCATTTTCAACAGGAGTCTCATCACAAAGCTCAGATCAAAGTTTGCATTTCATGGTATGAGGAGCAGAGAAGTAATCCATTGGATGAGCTAAGTCCCAATGTGCATGAATTTCGAGATCCTTATGCATTGTTTTTGGAGGCAGATAGAGAATCCATAGTATTCAATGGATTTGTTCACAAGTTTTCATGGGAGTTGCCTTTCAATAGTTCTCTCTTGTTGTTCATAAGCAAACACTTGTGGAGAATTCAAATAGCAGCCAAAATACTTACTTGGTTGCATTGGTTGTTTCATTTCACTTGATCAGGTGATGAATGAAATTGTTAGAGTAGGTTTTGATGAATAAGCTCTACTTTGAGCATCATTTCAAGTTTATCGGTTGTGTTCAAGTATTGAGTTAGTTTTTAGTTGAGTGAGAGTGAGTTTGTGTCATCAAGTCGTCAGTTCTCAATCATGAAATTCAGCTTGAGTTTTTGACTCCATTTGCGCAATGGACAAGGCACTGGTCTGCTCTCCCAAAGATCTACTGTTCTTGGCACCTTCAAGGAGCTAGCATCCCCATTGGAGCCAATGTTAGTGTCAGTATTTGTAGCCTTCCTCTAGTGATCAAACATGCTCTTAAAAAATGATTTTAAGGTGTCAAGGTCAAATTTTGTCATTTCAGTGAGTCTTCAAGCAAAATTTGGTCACTAGGCATTAGGTCTAGGGTTTGCTTTTACTCCTGTCAAAGTTGTCCAAATGTCGGTCCATATCACCATTCAGCTGAGTGTACCATCATTGTGCGGGTTTTCATTATCATGTAAGGTTCCAAAGGGTCATTTTACACCTTGTTCATGCTTCAGTTGTGCCTAAGTAAAGTTCATTTCCCTCTCCTAGGGTTTTCAAGGTAATTTCTCTTGGATGGTCAAATCATTAGCAAAACTTGTATCCGGATATTCATACACCTTCCCCTATCCATAATGTACCTTATTAAACACTTCCTATCACTGAGATCCACCGAATTCCTCATTTTCACACAAACCGTAATTTCTTGCTACAACTCGACAATTTTCTAGGCTAGGTCTGTGTTTTGCCCTTTTAGACCTCCTCCCCTCACTCAACCCTTTTAGACCTCCTCCCCTCACTCAATCTTTTAAATTCCACTTTCCCCTGCTTCCTAGCATCCCTTCCTACTTCCCAAAATTTTCTCAAGAATTTAGAAGCCCTTTATCTCCTTCATTTCATTTCATTTCGACAAATCCCCTGTTCCACACATCGGGATAGGTTTTACTCCAATGATGTTTCTGAGCAATAAAAGATGAATTTGGAAAACCTGAGAGAGTCTTTTGTCCACAATAGGCCAAGGAAGGAAAACCTACTTCACTTTTTACACAAGTGTCATGGTTTTAGAGAAATGTCAAAAATACAGTTGCCTCGGGAGAATTGTTACACCTCTGAAGTGATCTTGGGAAAATCAAGTTTTTTCCTAGCTTGGTTGGCCAAATTATTTTCTTGATGAGTCCAATGATAACTCGACACCAATATATTTCCAATGAGATATCATGCACTCAATTTGGAGTTGAGGAAGACCTTCAAAGGTTGACTGCAACAACACTCTGCCTTTAGGCAATCTCATTTGGCACATTTTGACCAGTCTTGGGAGATTTGATTTTTGATAGGGAAAATGAACACCAAATTCAAAAATTCTAGTTGGGTTGGAAATTGGACTCAATATCCTTTCCAACGAGCTATCCTATGCCCAATTGGGACATAGGAAAGGCCTCCAAACTTCTCCTGCAAAACGCACTATGCACTGGGTGTGGTGGCGCAATGCACTACGCAATTGGCGCGACGCATTGGGCTATGATGTCTAGTGCAAATTTACATCGGCGCAGCGCACATAACTAGCGCAGCACGTTGGGTTTGATGCGTAGAAAATATAGTCAGCAATCCCAAAGCCTTCACCAATTTGCTCCAAATCACCCGAAACTTGTGGATCATCACCTGTTCAAGTAGGTTGAGCCTCTACCACTGTTTTCATCCAAGTTTGGTGGTTGATGTATGGAAATTGTTTGAAAGAAATTAAACCCTATCTCTTCAAAATTTTCAAAGGAAATTACTGCCTAGGGTTAGTATTGACTATTTTGGCTACCGAGTCCACTTACAACTCCCTTACCACTCCCGTACTCCATTTTCCTTTGATTTCGCTATTCCCTAAATTCACACACCCCTAACATCACTAATCCCCTATCCCCATTCCCATTTCCCAAAGTCTCAAACTCAAACTCCCAAACAATAGTCCTATATACAAACTCCCAAGATACTCCCTAATTCCCTATTCCCTTAACTAAACCTTACCCCAACAGTCCCTAAGTCCCTCACTGTTTTTTCCCTACATAGTCCCTTATCTCACTTTTCCCTTGGTGGCAAAAGTAAAAAACATTACAATCACCTACTTCTCATCAAGAAAACTCACACATTACCAAGCATTGTGAGTCTTAGTTGGAAAGGACTAATATCCACTTGGAGAGGAGATTGGAGAAAGCCATCAATGAGAAGAATATGTTGAGAAACATGGCATATCATTATTTGTCAAAGAATATGGTGTGCCAAGCTAGAATCAGGAGCTTGAAGGCCAAATTGAAGAAGAGATCAAAGAGGAAAAAGGAGCAAGATTGACTTCAGATATTGGCTGAGGCTTCCTTGGCCCAACATAACTCTTGATAGAGAAGACTCAACCCAAATTTCAAAAAATTTGGAGCACTTTTTGCTTTTTTGAAATGTTTTGGCACAAAAATAGGAATTTCTGCCCTATGCACAGCACCATGTGGCGCTCACTTTTGCTAGGAGCCTCTAAATCACAAAAACTCAATTTTTTTTGATTTGGCATGAAGAATTATGTTTTCTACCTATGGCGAAGAAGTTTGGGAAGGTTTTGAGCCCTGAAAAAGGTATAAAACGCTCAAAAAATGACCTTATTGCCCCTATTTTGACACACAGGAAGCCGTCTTGGGAGATTTGATTTTTGATAGCACAACTAAAGGAAAAATTGAAAATTTCCACTTGGGTTGGAATGTAAACAGGAAAAAATTTCCAACAAGCATACCTGGAGCTAATTTGGACACTGGGAAGGCCTCCAAAAGTGGGTCTAAACAGGCACGATGCATAGAGAATCAGGCGTAACGCATAGAGGAAATTTTTCGAGTTTGACCAAGTATTGCTCTGTTTCTCGCCCAGCTTTGGCCAGTTTGACTTTTTCACTTTCTTAATGTAAAATTGTGATGTAATTTCATGTACATTGATGGATCATGATTTAAATTTCTCAAATTTTCACTTGGTTAGCTGGATTCATCAGTTAAAAAGTTGTTTAAAACTGAATGAATCAGTTACCTTGTTTCTAGAGGCATGTTGTTTCATTGCCTGATTTCTAGTTCCTAGTTTAAAATCAGTTGGATCGCTCCTAAACATGTGAGCTCGACCCCTAGAGGCAAGGATGAGCTATGCTTTGTCTATATTATGTGTTTTTTCAGTCATTAGGAGGGTTGGACTCTTGAGAAAGTAAGGAGCTTCATTGTACACTCATATCAGCATTTTGGCTAAGGAATTGAGACCAGGGTTTGCAGTACTCTTTAGGATCCCTGTGGAATTTGTTTTGGTACTGTGCTTTCTTATGTATTTGTGAATTTATTCATGTTTTATGTATATCATTTCTCTCTTATTTCTTCTCAGCTAAATCAAACAAGAGTGTAAGTAGAATACACTGAAATTGCAATGATCTACTTGAAGTTTGCTTTAGTTTATGATTTTTTCAACTATTTTGAGAGGATCTGGGGCTTCTCTTGCCCTCCTCAACTCCTCCTCTGTCGGATCCATTCATCTCACTTGATTTAGAATACCAAATATAGTTGCCTATCTTTCCCCATTGAGATCCCTGCAAGACTGAACCTCATTCCTTGGACCCAAGATCTGCCTTCCCTTAGAGCCCACAAAATCATCATTTTATTCAATCAAACTCCTTTGTACCTATACCTAGCCTAATATTAGTAGCTATATAAGTCGATCTCAAGCCCTTAGTGATCACAATTTGCTGAGATTGACATGGAGAGAGCCCTCTCCTATCCTGGTAGGGCTAGCTACCAGGTTGAGCGTGGTTTGATGTTGGCCCTGGATCATACCTTTTCAACCTGAGGTAAATCTAGGAACTAACAGAAGTCTTTTTCATGTTTAGAGAGTTTGAAAAAGACATGGAAAAGAAAACTCCATATTTCCCTTTTCATAAATTTGTCCCTCGAATCTGCAAAGGTAGAAAATAATATCCAAGTGAGCTATTGACCATAAAAGATCAATGTATACCTTTTTTGTAAATAATCTCTCCCAGCCCAAAAAAGCGATAAACGTATACTTGGTAGATGATGCTTCGTAGCCTTTAATGAGTTCAAAGCAACAAGAGATCAATGATATTTTTAGTTGTAAAAGGGTCGAAAAAGAGCTTGAAAGTGGACCCCCCATTTTATTTCTTTTACGAGTCAAAAAATGAAAAATACTTGGCAACCTTTTCATCTTTTACAAGTCAGAAAAGATCTTAAAGGAGACTCATCCTGGAGGAACGAGTGGTATAAAGGGTAGAAACGGGTTCTGGCAATGGTGGAACTTCTCAAAACATGTAATGGTCAAGAGGCTAGCTAATAAAACTACTCATCGCTATGGTCCCTCAGGAAAGGACAAACAATCAAGTGAAAGCATACGATCGGCCAAAGAGATGGTGGCAATGGGATGAAACAACCAAGGCTCATCTAGCATAATGTAGTGGATAAAAATGACAATCACAAGATGTAAACTGGGTATGGGTTCATTTTTACACAAGATTGAACCATGGAGAACTCTGCTTGGATTCGGTTTCATGTTTACACAAGCTTGAAATGAAAAACTATGCTTGTTATAAGTTCGCATGCCCCCAGCATAATGATTCAAATCGAGGTACATGCCCCCCAAGCTTCATTGCATTCAACGAGGTAAATGGAATGAAGGTTCACTTTTGAGATCTTGGAAATACTCGACTCGGATTTTACGAGATCTTAATCAAAGTCTTGATTTGGAAAAGGGAATTGTTTCATTTTTAATGAGGTTGACATAGTAAAAGAACTATCCTGATAACCCTTGTTCCATTTTTTAACGAGGTAGAAACAAGAAAAGAACTATCCTTGGGATCCCTTATTTCATTTTTTAACGAGGTTGACACAAGATCACGAAAACTATCCTTGGGATGCCTTGTTTCATTTTTGAACAAGGTTGACACAGGAAAACAAAAACTATCCTCAGGACTCCTTGATTCAATTTTTTAACGAGCTTGACACAAGATAGGGAACTATGCTCCATGATCCTTGTTTCATGTTTTAACAACGTTGACACAAGAACAAACTATCCTCGGAATCTGTTCATGGGCCATATGAGAACATGACTCCCAAGAGGTATTCACTAGATGGAAGAACCATGCTTCAGGAGGAATACATGTTGTTGGGTACCAAAGATATATCAGGTTCCAATGTCCCTAGTACATGATGTACAAGACCATCTGCATGATCATCAACAAATGTGGAGATGGAACGGGTAGCCACATAATTGATCTGTGGTGAGGGAGGTACTTCTGGCAAATAATAACCAATAGGGGATGATGGTTGTACAAGAGGTACCTGGTGACCAAAGAATGACAATTGATCTATAGTCACAATTCTTCCATCAAGTGGAAAACAAACCACATGGAAAAGTGAAGATACAGGAGCCCCCATGACATAAATATAGTCACGGCCAAGGAGAAGACTGAAATCGAACATACCTTGGACAACCATCACGTGTACACATACGGTTTTGCCTCCCAAAGTAACTGGGAACTTTGGAAGGATCCCCAAAGGTTGACTATTTCCTTTGTCGAAAGCCAACAAATTCTAAGTGATCGGCACAAGCTGTGGGGATCCCAAAGCTTGCCAAATAGTGGAAGGCATGAGGCTAACAGATGCACCTTCATCTAAGAGAGTACCAGGTACTACCTTATTATAGGCGTGTACTATAATCTGGAAAGGCACATAAGATGGAAGGTGGAATGCAGTCAAGTGACTCCAGTTGAAGGAAATGACAAAACTACTTGGTAGGGGTGTCATATGATTGCCCCCATAATCTACAGGAATCGAAGAAGGATTCTCTCGATCAGCTGGGATAGGAGGGTCATTCTTTGAATCAAAATAATCTGGCAAGATGAGAGGAACATGAGCAGTATGATCATTATGCTCTGCTAGCATCGAGTGAACAACTAGTGCTGAAACCAAGTTGACACTCTCTTCGACCAATGGTTGGTCAGAAACAGAAATAATACAACTTAGCTCAGGAAGAGCATGATGGATAAGAGATGAATTCAAGTCAATCTCTTTGTCAACCGAGAGAGGGTTAGAAGAGAGCCTCTGATAACTAGCTGGAAGTTGAGCTGAAGGAGTTGTAAGATTTTCCAAAATGGTGAAATCTTTATCCATAAGCGGACAAAGGTGAAGGAGATGGTTTCCTTCACATAACCTACAGGGGAATGTAATATTCCCTTTCTTCTTACCACTTCCATTTGAGGGTGAAGGATCAACATGAACATCAAAGGGCAATGAGGGACGAGCCAGATCATGAGACCATATTTCTAAGATCCTAGGAATACCAAGAAAATCATGGAGAAAATGGTCGCCTTTGCAACTTACAAGGAAATTTAACCATCCGTGGAGGATTATAAGGTTTCTCCACCGGAGGTGTAATCGAAGCAATAGTTGCACGGGTGGCCTCTCACTTATCTAGCTTCTTCTTCTTCTTAGCCTCTTGGTTACTAGATTTGGAACTTTCACCTGGCGAAGTAGGAGAGGAGGATGAAGAAATAGGGGAAGAAGGGGAAGGATCAACCCTAGAATCATCTTTTCATGAGTCAAATGAAGGAGACGGTGGAACAGGAGTCATGATGCTTAGGACCACCAAGGTTAAAAAGAACCAATTGTTAACCTAGGCAAGGACAATGTTGCCATATACGGAGCACCAGCATTTCCAACAGAAGGAAAAGGAACAGGATTCCCATCTGTGGGGAGACCTTGACTGGTGGAATCTGGGAATGTTTCCATTGGGATCAACCTTGAAGGGAACTCTAACTATAACTGGGAATATTTCGTGGGCAGTAAATTTTACGACATTTAAACAAAACTTGGCCTTTTCATATTTTAAGAGTCGATAAAGTGACGAAAGGTGACTTTATCTATTTTGAGGTTTAATGAGCCAGAAAGGACAAGTGCTCAAATGATCCTTTTACTTTTAAGGAGTCGAAAAGGAACAAAAGTGACTGCTATGGAGTACTAGGCAAGAGGTTTACCAGACAAATCGAAAAATTGCATATACACCTTGGTGATCAAATGAAAGAGAAATGATCAAGTACTTTCCATACGGAAGTCAATCTTCCCAAATGCTATGTTTAGTACGTTATGATTTGTAAGGCGGTAGACTTAGCTTCCTTTGGATAATAGGATGATAACCTAGTGGGGTTTCCTAATATATGATCGATGGTACGGGAGCACAAATCCATACTAGTACCTATTGGATCATGAAAGGAGGAATCACCCAACCTTGGTGAACACAATAATAACTAGGTTTAACGATGTCGGAGCACGTCTCTAGCCTAGACCTCTAAATAAGTGTGTGTTAAGTTCCAATGCACTGTTAAGTTCATTCAATAGATTTTAGGAGTTAATCTTGAATTAAGTTTCAATTTTAAGGCCCCACTGAATGTGTTTCAACAATTCCTAGGATGCAACTACAATGAGTAAAACACCATTCCTTTCAATGAAAAACTACGTAAATGAGGGTAAGGAGTTCATTTCCAAGCAAGTGAAAACAACAACAAGCAAGTGCAAGAATTGTAGTGCATGCAAGCAATCCAATCACTAGGAAGCACAATGCATCAATGCACTTATCTCGCAACTACTAGTGAAAGATTTGAACGTTGTTTTTAATTTCTCAATCATGAAAAGAAAATCACTAATGCAAATGCACTTTGACTTTCGTATGTTGTATGAATGCAATATTTTTGATTTTTTGGGATTTAATGACAAACAAGAAAATGCAAGCCTAGCTGATCCAAATGAATGTAATCTATTTTTGGTAGTGTGGAAATCAAATCAACATGAGAAACTAGTTCGATAACCAAAGACTACAAACCAATCATAAAGAAATCAAGTAGTAGAACAAATTCAAACAAACCAATCAGATGGTTGTGGATGAATCTTGGAAGGACAAGCAACCCAAACAAATGACTTCTCGATGAAACCTTACAAAGATGGATGCTTAAGCAGGCTCAACTAATAAGGAGAGGATTAGCAGGGTGAGGGTGAGCCTATCGAACTCTCGACCTATGGGAGAGGTAACATGGCCCCTCTCAAATAAGTCACTAAGATGAACGCAGCTCTCTTTTGGGGGAGGGAAAATACATATTGAACAAATAATTTTCTGGAAATGACAGATCAATTCACTCTATCAATAACTAAGCCTAGTCAAGTGCCTTTTCTTTCTTTTGGCATGTGACAAGGGGGCATTTGGGATATAGGTATTTTTTAGGTCACACAGCTTGAAAACACAAGACTTAGACAAATGAAACCAAGGAGAAAGTGCCTTAACAAAATACAACCAAAACAAGTTTGATAAGAGATATGAGACAACAGGGGACAAGCAGCACTGGTTGATTCATGAGGTAAGGCTATGAAAAAAAACCTTACGGGAATCGTCACAGGGGCCTAACTAGCAACCTAAGACGAAAGGAAAATCGCCACAAGCACAAAGCTAGAAACTGAGCGATGTCGTTGCAAAAGTACACCTATCTTTGGCGATGGTCTGATTTCAAAAATCGTCGTAGTTGTATGATGGGATATCCATGATGTACAAATTGATCAAAGAGGGTAGGCGTGACTCGTCACAACTGTTAAGATCTAGACATCGACGATCTCAATTAAGAGGCAAAACAAAGCAAAAACACCTGAAAGACACTAGAATAATCTCCCATAGAGTGAGAGGGACTACCAAATTTACTCAAGTAACCCATAACATTGATGGCTTAGTCCGAAAACCAAGAGACACTATGTAATTCAATCAAAGAGAAATAAAGAGCAAAACAAGAGAATACACAAAGGACATCCCTAGTATGGTCGCCAACTTGTGATGTAGGTAATGTTCCCTTTGTGGACAGATGCAACCCCTCTAGCCCTAGAGTGGGTTTAGTCACAGCAAGAGAAAACAACAGCTAATTTCCTTAAATAGTCATCATTGTAAGAGCCTACCTTATGCCGGTGTTCGATCGAGCCTTCATTACACTGCTTCAGCTATCATTTCCTTCTCCTCGATGATCGATTCACATGAAACAACATAAGAGAACAACAAAACACATCATAGAGCACAACAATGAACTATCTGCTTACAGATTCAAGGAACCGTAAGATATCAAATATATTTCATACAATACATAAGAATAAAACCATTGATTGCATTAACATGAGCAAAAGCAAAGCTTACAACCAAGCCTTGATGTCGCAAGCTTCCTTGAAATGTCTAGTTAGTGTGTCTCCTTAAGCATTCACTTTCAAAAGGTCTCCAAAAAGGCTGAAAACTCTCTCTCTCACCCAAAATCACTAGTATAAGATTAAGGCAATCCAAAACCAATTGCTATACTATCAACAATTCACACTACAAACTATCAATCTTACACTAAAACTAGCTAATTTTCTCAAATGCCAAAAAACTAGCTGATCATAGCAATGGGGAATGCTTTTATAAGAGGAAGAGCTTCCATAAATGATGGAGAGGGAGCTTATTTGCAAGGAAGGTTTCTCAAAAGGTAGAACCACCATCTCAAAGGATGAAAAGCAAACCTCCTTGACCCAACAATCAGTTCCAGAACCACCCATAATCATTCTGTTTGAACTAATTCACCATATCTAGGTCATCATGAGTAAAAAATCTTGGACTAAGAGATGACATCACAGGGCAACAGTGTACTCGGAGCTATCATCACAAGAAGGATATTGAGGAGTTACGATGAGCCCTAAAAACTGACCGTCGCAGAGAATAGATATATCCCTACGATGATGTCACGACATGCTAGTCCACTTCAGGTTATCGTCGCAAGAAGAATGAGGTTACCTTGTGACAATCTTGGAAAATGGGTAAAAAGGGTCAATCTTTAGGATTTAAGAGCATTTTTAATCTTCTTGAATGATTTGGAAGATGTGGACACATTTGTTGATGTATGACATAGAACAGATGCCATTCAAGGAACGACTCTACCTGGGACCAGGGGATATGGGGTCGGTGACAAAATACTGTGTAATAGGCCATTAGCTCCTTATAAAAACTCTTAGGGACCCAAAGGTTTGATAACTGATAGATGGGAATGGCATGTACAACTACCCTAAAGAGAACAAGTTGTCTTGCCAAGTTCAAAACCCTCAAGGTCCAGCTTGAGAGCTTTTTATCAATGTGGGACTACAACTCCTTCTAGTGGGAGATCTTCAGATAATTGTGCACCAAACGGACTCCAAGTTAGGTTCTAGGGAGTGAGCCTATCCTAAATCCAAGAGTTCTTGCTAGATGGGTTTTCACTTGAGGATGAGTGTTGAAAAAGAATATATCTTATTTATCGCCATTGACCTGGGTACCATAATCCTGCTAGAAAATCTCCAAGATAGATCCTAGATCTTAGCCTCTTTTAAGGTGGGTTTCCCATAGAGCATATTGTCATCAACAAATTATTAATGGGTGAGAGGAGGAGCTTCATGTGAGATCCTGATACCCGTGAGGATATGTGATTTAGTGACCACCTTGATTAATCTTCCAAAACATTTTGTAGCAATGATTCAGAGGAATGGAGAGATAGGGACACCTTGCCTTAGCCCACTAGAACCTCGAAAGGTTCGAGAGGGCACTCCATTCACCAAAATGGAGAAGAATGGGGTTGAAATCATTGACTAGATCTACCTAATCCAAGAGGGGGGAAACCCAAACACAACAAGCATTGACAACAGATAATCCCAATACGACCGATCATAAGCTTTTGCAAGATTTAATTTAATGAGTATACTTGGGGTTCAAGAAGAGGTTAGCGAGTGTACTACCTCATGAACTACGAGGATCCCATCCATGATTTGTTGTCCTTCTACAAATCCTATTTACTCTAGGCCAATGATTATTTTTAACAGAGGTTTGAGTCGACGTACTAAGATTCCTATGAGAATCTTATAGATGACATTACACAATGCAATAGGATGAAAACCACTTGAATACAACATCGCACCCTTATTAGGAATGAGCATTAAGAATTTCTCATTCAAGCTCGACCATAGCCACTCAGTGGGCCGAGAATACTCTACTAGTTCCAAAATCTCTCCTCCCAGAAATTTCCAAATGGTTTTGAAGAACTTGGGGATGAAGCCATCCCAGTGTGGGGATTTACTTGACTAGAGAGGCTTTACCACTTCCTCTACTTCTATTAAGGATATTTCTCAAATAAGATATTTATTTTGATGTTTCATTATTAATTTAGGAATATGCTCCTAGATCCTAGAGATTGTTTCCCTCCTATCCATGTCTGGTTCAATGAACAAGTTTTGTAAATGAGATATCAGTTCTTCATAAATATCCTCATGTTGCACTAGCCATCAGTCGACTGAGTTATTAAGGGAGAAGATACAGTTGAACTAGTGGTGTTTCAACATGGTCCATTGGAAAATTTTCATTTTCCTCTCATTCTCCCTGAGCCATTGAACCCTTACCTTTTGTTTCCACAAAATCTCCTCTTGTTTCCTCTACTTCTCTGTGTCATTTAAGAGCTGACCTTCTTGGACTATGTGGTCGTTAGATCTCCCTTCCAAGAAGTTGGCTTGTTGGGGCCTAACCCAGGTTCAAATTTAATTACCCAAAAAAATCCTGATACTACTGGCCCTTTGGGCAATAGTCTGCAGAGCGCAGACTGAGGTACCACCCAAAGTAGTATGGGAGGGTGCTAGAACTAGGTTTCCACACCCTGGAGATGTCTGATGAGTTCGACTGGTCCGCGGTTTGTCCCTACACGTAGGTTACTTTGCGCACTTTCCCATTCCTCATAGAGTGACAGATTTCCTCTATGCAGCCCTACCCAGGGGCAGAGTGCTGCACTCTGCATTATTACCCAAGACCTTGCCTATATTCCAATGTTGGTTAATTTATCTCTGCTTACTTGAGTGATTTAAGTTATACTTAACAACATAAAATATTCATACATGTGCGCACACTAAACAGACAATATATTTGCAAATTATATCAATCATGCATTAACCCAAGAATAGATACATAGAATTATAACCAAAATTATCTTTATTGATTCTTTCCATAGTTACAGACTTGACTCGCCCTACGCACTCAGTTGTAGGGGTCTGCGCACTCAGCTGCGGACTGCTAGGCCTCTATGTACTCAGCTACAGATCCTTCTCCTACCTTACGACACAGAGGCACACTTCACACTGCGACTCAATCACTTAGACTTCTCATGCTCATATTCTATCCTCTATCTCCCCTTTTACACTTAGAGCCTTGCTCTATTTATGCAATCCCATGGTCCGCGGACCATGGGTAGGTCTATCCAGCCGATATTACATTACAAAACTAAGGCGGACAACCCTATGACTCTATCATACTTTTGCACCCCACGCTCGCAATTCATGGAGCTTTACAACAAGATTCAATCAAAACTTGGGCTTTGAGCCCAAAAACATGCCTTGGGGAGATTCCATGCCCAACAAGCCCCCAACACAAACATCGTGTCTCACCCTCAAGTCACTCTGTCGACGCAGAAATCTTTGCATGGAGTCCCTCCAATTGTTCTCGAACTACGTAGAGGTCAGCAGTGCACTGAGCTACTGCTTGTTGGATCTGCTACATATGTTGTTCTGAGACCTCTGTGTTAGGAGTGCTTCTTTGCATCAATGTGTGCATCCCCTGCATGTGTGCGAGCTTGCCTTCAATTTCTATTGTGATGGTGAAGGCCTCGTCAATCCAAGGTTGAAGGTGTGCCTTCAAGACTGCTTCCTTATGTCATTCTATGTCCACTTTCTCCTTCGGTGCTTTGGCCTACTGCATCCATGCAAGCCTCTAAGTGAGGACCATTGTCTGTGGAGTTCCATAGACACTTTCATATTATTGTTGGAGTTCTCACACCTCTGTTAATAAGCACCAAATGTTGGGGTCCTCTTGTAGTTTTGAGAGGACCTCAAGTGATTCTTCCAACATATTGGTGAAGTCACGCACTACACCTCCAATTTTCTCCAATCCTGCTGTGATAATGCTAGTGTGCTATTCTCTGACTTCCAAGGGAGTGGATGGCTGCACCTTTAAATGTATCTTGACGATCTAAAGGTTTAGCTCTAGCTGAACCTTTTTCATTTCTTCCCTCGCCTCGTGGACCCCTACTGCTAACCTATGGATCCACGCCTTTGCTAGTATGTCTGCTGGGATGGTCAGCTCCGGGATGCTTTGGCAAGTGTCGTCTATCACCTGTACCAGCTATTGATTATGAGACCAATTCATCACACTGTAAGCATAGTTGTTCCATATTTATTTTCTGCTCACTGAGGACTCGAAGCGCGCGACTCTCCCTAGCCTGAAACTTTGCAGCTATCCCATCCTGCAACACATATAAGGTCTCATGCGGGAGTGCATCTATATTGATACTGAGACCTTTCAGCGCACTGGCCATAGGCCTATTGACCTCATTTGATGTCACTAGTGCCCCTTCCAATAGCACTATGGTATTTTTCATCCACACACACAACATTTTCTCTATTGCCATGGATCTGATTGTGAGGTTGATCGAAAGGGTACCAACCTGAGGGGGGTGCACCTGTAATTCCTACAAATGTGCTCTAAGGGCCCCCAACACAATTTTTTTCTCCTGCATGAAATCTTGGAGAGCCTCATTGGTGACATCATGCACTGTTTTGTTGATGTCGTGTATGAAATCACCCTCAGTTAGGGTGATCGGGTTAATGGACAATTTTGAAGCCTTGACCTTCTTTCGCGACCTTGCCCACTCTGCTAGGTGCTGGTGCTTCAGCTGCATTGACATGGTTTGTGGGTCCACACCTCCTTCTTATGTTTATGCTTCCTCTGCTTCCTACCCCTATGTCGTGTGGCCCTCACATATCTTTGTGGCTGCCTCCTATGTTGTTGTTGCTGCTGCAGCCTTTTCCTGCTCAACGGATGTTTGTGCCGCGTCCTGTGCCACCTGCACTTCTGCTGCCGCTACTTCCTTCCTTCACTTTTCGGTCAACTGTATGATGCACAACTTGGCCTCATATTTCTTCCTTTCCGCTGACTTCTCAATCTCTGCGATGTCTAGGGTGAACCACTCTGGTGGCCATGCCTCCAATACATTAAAAATGATGTTGTCTATGGCTACGAAGGGTAGATTTATCCACTACTTGATTGGGTCCTTGTGCACCTTGATGTAAATATTATGCATGTCTGCTTTAAATTCTACAAAACTCTATAGGCTATTGTAAACAGTGGGTGACAATCATGGCTTACAATTAATCTCTATTCTGAGGTTCATCTCCATGAACACCTAGAAGATTTTTATATCGCGTATCCTATTAACATCCTTTGTGGCCTAGAGCAAAATGTACTTCGCTTCCTCCAATAAATCCCTATCAATTATGCGGAATTGACTATCCTCTGGAAATTCCCCAGCCATGAGCACTATGAATAGCAACAACCATGAATAGTGGAATGTTTTGCCTTGTTCCTAGGCTTCGCAACAATTTTCTAAAAACTCCTTGCAGAGGAACTTGGACCAGTTAAACTGGACCCCCTCCATGCACTTCTTAGCCAGTGCTACTACTGGGGTGGGTACTTCATCTGCGTGGCACTTACGCATGACCTTTCCTGTTAGGATTTGGGTCGCCACACACACTACTTTCTCCTTAATGCTGGAGATGGCATAGCCCCTCTTCTTCTTCTCTAGCTTGTACTTTTTCTTCATGACCTCTGTGATGGTCAAGTCACTAGCCTTCCCTTCTGATATGTCCATGGGGTCCTCTCCTTTACATGGAAGCTGGGAGATGCGGTGAATCAGGTCTGCCATGATGGAGATGGGCTCCTCTAGCCACAAGCACCCATCTTGTACCAGGCAGAGCAGTTACCTGAGGACAAAAATGGTTATTGGTGCATGGTGGAAGCACGGAACCCAGAGCATATTCAGTAGCCCAGCTTTTTCCACTTCATGCAACCACTTCTGCGGCTCTAGCTTTGTGACCCCCACTGCAGTGTTCTACTTGGGCTTCATGAGGTTACTAGTCTCAACGTGAGGGATCTTCTCATGGTCAGCGAGGTCCCAATATTTGAATTTAAAGCTCGGCATGCATCCCAGTTTCTTTCCTTCAAATGTAATGTTGTCTGGGAGGAGTGGGGTCTGGAGTGAGCTCTTGGTCTCATCCAGGTCCTTCGGCACTTTAGCCTTCCCTTTTCACGGGGGGACATAGTCGGGCAATTTTGTCATAGGGTGCATACGCTGAGAATCCTGTTCCATGCCTTCATCCTCCTCCTTTACAATGCTAAGATCCTCTAGATCTTCTTCTTATTTATTGGTATCTATGGTGATGTATTTCCCCTTCTCCTCCATTGACAATTTGCTGTGCACGGGGTTCCGCGAGGATACACATACGAGAACCATCGCTTGTTTGTCCTTCTTATGTCTTGGCGTGCACAATGATTTCAAGATTTATACCACAATTTCGGTTCCTTCCGAAGCATCTCCCATAGCCAAGGCCTGCACAGCCTCTCTAGTGGTCATTTTGGTTATCTCCATAATGTCCTGAGTAGTTGCCATCGTATTCATCCGGAAATCTAGTACTTGTGAACTCAGGGGCTCAATCAACGCTCGCCTCACAACAATCAAGGCTCTGCTCAATCACTCAATTTGCAAATGACCAAGTTTTGTTTGCTAGGAAACCCTTTGTATTTTATAGTGCTTTTTGAATTTGATTTCGACCGTTCGCCCCAAATCAGGTTCATTAATGCTTTCTTGGCGATAGATTTTTCCAAATCTTGCGCATAAATCGCATATTAAATGCCTGTCACTCGCTCCATTTGGCCTCACGTTGAGCATCCCATCATGAATAGTGACTTCAACAGTCACTTTGTGGCCAACCCATGTGGTGGTGTAGCCCCCCATGCATAGTTTTGGACCTTGTGAATTTTTGTTTCTACGTGGAGATCTAACCTCGTGCAGCTTCTTGGGAGAGTAGTTTATAGTCTTGTGCTTCCTTTCAACTACTTGGAGCACTAAGACTGTTCCTCCTTTGTCTAGTCAGGTGGCCTCGCCACCGGTGTGTGGTTTCCTCTAGTCATCTAGCATTCTTCCTGGGAAATACCCACCTTTTACCATTTCTGGCACCATCACGCACCTTATCATCTGTAGCACATCACCCTGGTTAATTCTCTTAGTAATATGCGGTCCAAGCCAAGGGATCAGACTGATCAATTCAGATTGATAGTGCTAAAACTTGTCAGCATGATCATGCACACCCTGTTTTGTCACCGTGGTCTTCTTATCAAGAAAATCGTCCCTTATCTCATCTTCTAGCTTCTTGACTTCTGCTTCTACCAATGCGCTTTTCTTTCTTAATTGCACCCTTTCTTTTTCAAGCTCTTGGAGCCTAAAATTTCCCTATTGGATTTCTACTTCCAAGGTGCTGCGAACCATCGTATCTATTGGCATGATCATGAATAGTCTAAGTTCTCCAAGTATTATAGGGCTTACTTCAATTTCTTCATACTCTAGCCTTCGCAGTGCCTCTGTGGTCAAGGTTTTCCACATGGTCCTATATGCCCAAAGAACCGCTAGTACAGGTAGGCCCTAGGCAGCCCGCTTCACATGGTGGACCATGTTCAGTGCTTCATGTACTTTGTCAAAAGATTTTGCATGAATATGCTTCTGAATGCTTGGTCTTACCATACTTCCTCATCTCAAATGGAGGGGTCATTTGCACCATTATATTGCTTGCACCGACGTCTCAATCATGACTCTTACCGTGAGTAATGTGTGTATCCATACAAGTTTCATACCATATGCTTGTAACATGGGCAATTTCATCCGTCATACTTGTCTTTTAACCACATCTAAGGCTTCCCAAATCGCAGGTGCGTCATCCTTCGATAGTCATGCGAGTCCCCAAAACTCTTCTAGTGCGTACCCCATCCCTTGCGGGTGTAGCGCACAGTACCCATTTGAGAGTGTCAAAACATTGTTGTTATAGTACTTCTCTTTCAAATTTGTTCAGGAAGTCATCCACCACTCTTAACTCGTCATACATAGGTAGGTCTCTTGCTTCCGTTGCTATGCAGTGCAACGACCTTGTAATCATGTTACAGTTGATTGTGGTTACCTTGTGTAATCAGTTCTACCATTGTTCTACCTCTTCGTTAGAATCTGATGTGTAGGAGCTTTCGTGCTCCCAAGATATTCGACCATCCACAGTTGGATTTACCTAATCTTCCCCCCACACAGTTATCTTATAGATGTAGTGTAGATCGTCGTTGTCATAGTCACGCACTGGCTCTGTGTAGTGTGATCCTTCCGTTGGGTCTAAAGGTACCACAATGCGTAGTGAATTTTTCTCAGAAATCATATTGCGCTTCTTTAGATTTATCACTCCATTCATGTCAGTGGCCCAATCTATTCCCAGTAGCATGGGATAGGGATTGTTGTCATCAACAATCTCCATCACTTCGAAATCTGCTAGCGTGCTTGCTCCTTCGATGTCTACTGTGATTCCCTGTAATCTTCCCATAGGTAGGATCTTTTGCTGGTTCGCCATTCATAGTTGGATAGGAGACCATTGTAGCACAAGCTTGCCCACGTGCTCCCATGTCTACTTTGGTAGGACATTTGTGTCTGATCCTAGATCTAGAATCACCTGATCCATCCCGTATTCCCCGATCTATGCAGTCAATCTCATCTCCCCGTCGTGTGCTTCCCAAGCTTTTGGACTACGCGCGATTCTCCTGGTGCGATCCCAGCACATCTAGTTATGAGTTCTTGCAGCCCCTTCACAGCCTTTCTGTCACACAATAGCTTCATGCATGTCTCCAAGAATGTAGTGAGCATCAATGGGTCCATTTCTAGTTCCATTATGTCTTTAGTTCATGAAGTGGAGGCATCCGTGAAGCTCTTCTTAACTTCCATGAATGTCTCATTAACGCACTCCAAATCAAATTCTAGTTCCCTTGTTGGAGCCTTGCAAACCCAGTTACTTTCTTCTAGCTTCTTGCCTTTGTCATCCCCTGTTGTAATACCACTTCGAAGCACGATATTTACATTGAGGTCTTCCTCGCATGGCTCAGACCTCATCATTTGCAGGTTCTAAGTTGAGGGAAGTTGGAGTGCTCCTTTATCACGCAACCTCGCTGTAAGCGTGGGATAGTCCTCTGTCTCATGATCAAACTATGTACAATATAAGAATGATGGTCTCATCAGATTTGTAAAATCACGAGCATAATGCACTGGCCCTCCGCAATTGTAACATATGAGCTATCCGTGACCTATTCCTGGTCCCATTCCACCTCGGCCTTGTCTGCACCCCTGCAATCTAGTGTGCACCATTCCTGCATTTTGATCGAGGGGTCATGTTTTGGCTTGAACTCTATAGGTAGGAGTCTAATCCATCATCAATTCATAACTTCTACAGGTGTGCTCATCATGTCCTACTGATCTACAGAAATTACAAAACAATTGCTAGGAATTCTGCATATACTTTTGTAATAGATGACAACTATCTATAACATGCTTCCTTCCTATTTGACAAATCATGCACCACAATGCAGGCGCTCCGCTTGAACCTATTGTGCCTTTGGTCTTAGTGACATTGGCCCTCCTCCCGCGAGGTAATTCACGAACACTGGGCAGTGGTCCTTGTCGTGTCCTTGCACTTTACACACCATACCTCGTCACACACTTCTGGGTGAGCAGTCTTGTCTTGTTTCAAACTCTCCATCTCAAGGCACAAGTTCTTCAACTGAACATGAATCTACTGGATGCCTAGGTTAGGATCTTGTATCAGAGTCTTGTGCAATGTCATCACAACCTCCAAAGCTTCATCTTGAGTTGTTAGCCTTTGTTGTAACAATGTGTTTCGTAGATGCAACGTTAACGAGGCTACAAACCGTTCACAGTGTTGCCCGTCTATTAAGTTTTAGGATATTCCGACACATAGGAAATAGTT
>APFE030862853.1:62977-131355 GCA_000404065.3 Pinus taeda | reverse complement strand
GCTTGACACCCGATTGGTCCATGAATTCTATTTAAAGCGCATGGAGGGTCATTTGTAGGTTAACCATGCATGAGAGAAGCTTATGTAAATTTTCACTCTTTTATTAATAAATTGCTTGTAGTAGCCACGTTGGCGCAGGACGTGGACTGTTTCCCTCTCTGAGGGTTTTAACCATGTCAAAATACCGGTGTATTGATCTGTGATCTGTTTGTGAGCAGTGTTCTTTTGGTGTTCTGTCTGAGGAACTTACCCTGTAAATTCCTACATGGTATCAGATCTATTTGAGGGCCGCGTCCGTTGGTGATCCAAATCTGAAGCCGGTAGAACTGCATGCGGATGTCGTTTCCTAGATCTACTATTTCTGACTGCTTTCAGGCCGAGAGGACTGCTCTGTTGTGTTCGGAGCATCTGTTCCAGTGAGGAACCCCTTTCGTTTCACGCGAAAAGGTTTCCAGTAGCCCTATCCTCGTCATTTTTAAGATCTGGAGGTATACAATGTTTATCTACAGTTTACTGTTATTTTCTCTCTGGTTATTTCGGTTTCTGTTTATTTAACCTTTTTTATTACCGGATCTATACCTTTCATTTCTGCATATGCTCTTTTCCCCACGACTCTATACGATCTGGGCAAATCAAAAACAGAAAGGAAGTTTTTTTTCTCATGCGTATGCTCTTTTCCCTGCACCTTAGTGTGATCTTGGAAAATCAGAAACATTGAAAAAAATATTTAGTTTCCGGCTAAAGCTAACTTTGAGTCGTAAGGTTCGTTTTTCTTTGCATATTCGTGTTGGGTTTTGTATTTTTGTTTTGTAGGAAAAAAGAGCTTTCTCAAGGCAAGCACACAACCCAAGCCCCCCCCCTCTCTCTCTCTCTCTCTCTCTCAAATTTTTTGTATAGCTCAATTGGTTCAAAGCTATTTTAAGAGAGGAGAGATCTTGGGTTCAAATATCCATTTTGTGGGGGCGTTTTTTTTCATTCCCGCACATTCGCGCACTTTGCCGACAACTTCAACAATGTTTTTAAAAAAAGCCATAACTTCTTCATCCGGAAGCCTTTTTCAGAGCCGTTTTTTTTAAAACAACCTAATTTTTCAAGATCTATCCAATGGAACACTTAATTTTAACATCTTCAGCTTCAGTTTTTTTTTAAAATGGAAAGTCCATGCCAAGTCATTCTTGACAGCACTAACTACTTCCAATGGATATCCTACATGGAAGATTTACTTAGAAGTAAAGGTCTCTACAGAATAGCCACGGGCCAAGAGAAGAAACCAAAAGATGAAGACAAGGTTGCAAAATGGGAAAATAGACAAGATCAAGCACGTGTTTGATAGGGATGTCTATTTCTCCTGATCTTAGATTCCATATTGCAGAACTTGAAACTCCTCATGAAGCATTGGACCAAATCACTAAAGTTTTTGGGATTAAAAATGAAATTAGAGCCCATCAACTTGAAAATGAGTTGCTTACATTGAATCATAATAATTTTTCTTGCATTGAAGATTTCTTGTCCAAATTCAAGACCCTTAGATATCTCTTGGAAGGTGTTAAGGTTAAGAAAGAAGATAGTAACCTTATTATTCCATCCTTACTAAGTTGGGACCAACCTACTATGTATTTGTTTCCACCTTCCTTTCTACAAGGGAAGCTTTCATTTGTCAAGGAAAAAACTACAAGGCCCCTTCCTTTGACTTTTTTCGTGATTCTTTAATAAGAGAACAGGAAAAACTCTTACACCTTGGTCTTCTTAATCTTGGAAACTCTTCCAAGAAAGCGTTAGCCGCCCAGCAGCAACCAAACTTAAAGAATCCTAAGAAGTCATATCCTAAAAAGAATGGTCCTAAGCAAACTCAGTCTCAAAATGAAAGATCATTTCAGGAAAATGATAAGACCAATAAAAACAAATGGAAGAAGACTGATAGACATTGTAACTTTTGTAATCGAGATGGCCACTTAGAATCTAAATGCTTTAAGAATATGGAAGCCTTGGAAGCCGCAATGAAGAAACATAACATCCATGTGGAGCATTCTTCTACTTCAACTTCAACTTCATCTTCAGGAATGGCACTTCTGCATGTCGTTGTCAATCATCTCAGTCTGGTTATGCATTAAATGTATCTTCTTCTTCTCATTCTCATGAGTGGCTCATTGATTCTGGAGCCTCTTATCACATGGCCAAAAACAAAGCCATGTTTTCTTCTTTACATGATTGTAAAACCAAAAATATATATGTTGGTGATGATAGATCTCTTAATGTTGTAGGGACTGGAACTGTTCATCTAGACAATGGTCAGTTTAATGATGTATTATGTGTTCCAACCTTATCCAGCAACCTTCTATCTGTATATCAGATAACTCATTCAGGTGAAGGTAAAATTGTTGAATTTTCACCTCATGATGTTGTAATCAAGGATCTAAGAGATCCTAAACAGATTCTAGCTACTGGTATTGCTGATGATTCCACAAGGTTGTATAAGTTTCACAACTTTGGGTCATCAAATCTTCCCTCAGTATTTGTTGCTCATAATGATGAAGTGAGCAAACTTTGGCATGAGCGATTTGGTCACTTAAACTATCGCTCCCTTCAGCATCTATGTAAAGAAAATATGGTGACAGGTCTTCCTATGGTATCTTGCAGAGATGGTGTTTGTTCCGGATGTGTACTCGGAAAACATCATCGGGACAGTTTTGAAAAAAATGCCTCTTGGCACGCCTCAGCCCCTTTACAGCTTGTGCACAGTGATTTATGTGGTCCACTTCCTGTTGCTTCATTCTCTGGCTGCAAGTATTTCTTAACTTTCATTGATGATTTCTCCAGACGCACTTAGGTATACTTCTTAAACTCAAGAGCGAAGTATTTAACACATTTTTGCCCTTCAAAGCCTTTGTTGAAAAACAATCTGGACATCAAATTCTTAAGCTAAGAACTGATAATGGTGGAGAATATGTTAAAAACACATTCATCAACTTTTGCACCGAAAATGGAATTCAAATGCAACACACTGTTCCATACACTCCACAACAAAATGGTGTAGCTGAAAGGAAAAATCGCACCTTAAAGGAAATGGCTAATTGTATGCTGCAATCTAAAGGACTCAGTCTTAGTTTTTGGGCCGAAGCAATTAATTGTGCAAATATATAATAAATCGCACTCCTACTAAGGTTCTAAAGAATATCACTCCAGAAGAAGCTTGGAGTTCCATTAAACCAGATGTAAGTCACTTTCGTATTTTTGGAAGTGAAGCATGGGCCCATATTCCAGATGAAAAGCATAAAGCCTTAGAACCTAAGAGTGAGAAATGTACTTTTGTTGGATATTCTGAAGATGTAAAAGGTTATAGACTTATTCCATTTAAGTCCAAAAATGTTATCATTAGAAGAGATGTAAAATTTGATGAAAATAAATCGGCCTGCGAGCCTAGTCTGACGGATGTGCCACCTCTTCCTATCTCTTCTACTTTTGAAAACATTTCTTCTTCAGATGATGAAAGTGAGGATGACAATCCTCCCCCACCTTCTCATGATCCTCACTTCCAAGATGGGTCCGTACTACTCGGGATGCAGCAGGTGATCTTGCCGGTGATCCTACAGATCAGCAATGTACACGTTCTCAGTTTGAAAGAGCCTCTTCTTTACTGGCTCAAGCTCCAGTAAATCATGATCCTGACACTTTTGCAGAAGCTTCAGGCCATCCACATTGGAAAGCAGCTATGAATGAAGAATATCATTCATTGTTGGCAAATGATACATGGGATCTTGTTCCTCTACCAAAGGGACGCAAACTTGTTAGATGTAAATGGGTTTACAGAACAAAGTATGGACCAGATGGGAAAGTTGATAAACATAAAGCTCGTCTTGTTGCTAAGGGCTTTCACAGGTTGAAGGCATTGACTAGACTGAAACCTTCTCCCCTGTTGCCAAAATGAACTCTATCCGCCTTGTTCTTTCCCTTGCTGCCTCTTTAAAATGGGAAGTCCATCAGATGGATGTTAAATCTGCCTTCTTGCATGGGGACTTGCATGAAGAAATCTATATGGAACAACCCATTGGCTTCATCCAAACAGACTCCAGCCTTGTATGTCGACTTAAGAAATCTCTTTATGGTCTCAAGCAAGCTCCTCGGGCTTGGTATGCCAAAATGGATAGCTTTCTTTTAGAATCTGGCTTTTCTAGGTGTTATTCTGACAATACTGTCTACACCAAGAAAGTGGGCAACTCTCTTATCATCCTTGTTCTTTATGTTGATGATCTTATTCTTACTGGTAGTGATCCCAACCTTATAAACCATGTGAAGTCCAGCCTTAAAAAGAAATTTGAAATGACAGACTTAGGACACTTACACTATTTTCTCGGTCTTCAAGTCTTGCAATCCAAGGAGGGTATTTCCCTTTCCCAGTCCAAGTATGCTTGTGATATTCTTCGTCATTTTCACATGGAAGATTGTAAGCCAGCTCCTTCTCCCTTTCAGTCTGGAGTCAAACTTTCAGTCTCTTGTACTTCTCCTGAAGTTGATGCTACCTTATACCGTCAACTTGTAGGAAAACTCTTGTATTTAACCCATACTCGTCCTGACCTTTCCTTTGCTGTTGGCCTTGTTGCTCGTTTTATGCAAAACCCCCGTGAAAGTCATTGGAAAGCAGCTAAAAGAATACTTCGTTATGTTCGAGGTACAGTACAGTTTGGGATTCATTACAGTGCCAAAGCAGCTCCTCTATTAGTTGGTTTCACTGATTCTGATTGGGCTGGTGACCCTGATGATCGGAAGTCTACTGCCGGTTATGTCTTCACTCTTGGTTCAGGACCTATTACATGGGCTTGTAAGAAACAGGCTGCCATTTCTCTTTCGTCAGCAGAAGCAGAGTATCGTGGTGCCGTGGAAGCTAGTAAGGAAGCCTTGTGGCTTCGTCAGATCCTATCAGAATATGGCTTTGAGCAGCAGCATCCGACTACACTTTGGTGTGATAATCAAAGTGCCATTCAGCTTTGCAAAGATCCAGTTCAGCATCAGCGCAGCCAACACATTGAACTTCGCATGCACTTCATCAGAAAGCTCATTCATGACCATGTTCTTGAAGTGCAATATTGTTCAACAGATGATCAGGTTGCAGACATCTTCACAAAGGCTCTCACAGAGGCGAAGTTCACTAAACTTCGATATATGCTTGGAGTTCAGGAAGTTGTCACTAAGGGGGGATAGGCTCTAGTGCCTCCTTCCTTCTCCTATTGTGTCATATTTGTAAATCCTTCAATCCTATCCCAAGTTGTTCTTAAGGGGGGATGTTAGGATATTCCGACACATAGGAAATAGTTAAGTTCAACTTGGTCTAGTATAGAGTTAGGTATAGAGTTAGGTAAAGTGTGTTTCTTTACCGTTGTACATTTTGTAACTTACAATCCGACGGTCACGATATGTAGTGATCCGACGGTTCATTCTCTCCTCGGTATTACCGACACTTGATCTGTGGCTTGACACCCAATTGGTCCATGAATTCTATTTAAAGCGCATGGAGGGTCATTTGTAGGTTAACCGTGCATGAGAGAAGCTTATGTAAATTTTCATTCTTTTATTAATAAATTGCCTGTAGTAGCCACGTTGGCGTAGGCCATGGACTGTTTCCCTCTTTGAGGGTTTTAACCATGTCAAAATACTGGTGTATTGATGTGTGATCTATTTGTGAGCGGTGTCCTTTTGGTGTTCTGTCTGAGGAACTTACCCTGTAAATTCCTACATTAAGGTCATGTTCTCTTCATGAATTGTGCACTTCAGTCTTTGATCTAGCTCCCACGGGGTTTCACCTGGTAGCATTGTGATTTCCTTGAATCCAATGATCGACCGTGCCTCCGATTTTGGTCTGCTGAATTCCTTATTTAGTGCAACTTGGATATCCGCTATCCCCGCATTCGTATTGTCATTGGAATGCTTAATGTACTAGGTTAGTGCATGATCCTATAGAGTGCTAACCAATGTTACTTTCTTTATATTGTCATCTATGACACTCTGTGCTTCCCATACCGCTTTTATCATGAAACAAAATTGATCCGGATCTTCATTACCTACTCCCTTGAACACTAGTATCTTTATCGTGCTAGCCATACTACTTCATGGTGGTGGCGGAGGTGGTATGGGTGAAGTCCGGGGTGAAGATGGTGAAACTGGTGGCAGTGTGGGTGGGGGTGGTATACGTGGAATTCTCTGCTTTATCATGTTGATCACACTTCTTAGTGAAACCTTTGCGAGCTCTTATTCACCCCCGCACGGAGGTGCGATCAAGGGGCTCGTTTCGAGTTCTATGCTACCTTTGTCTCTGTAGATCCTCCCACTCCGCATAGCCCCAAACATCAATTTATTCACATAACCCACTTTTCACACAGTAGCATTTTAATCCGAGTGTTCAAAGATTTAACGTACTTACCTTGTGATCCCTTGAGGAAGCGTTATTCTGCCTTAGTATAGTTTTTCAAAGTATCTACCACAAATTTGGTGATGAACCCTCCTATGATCCAATCTAGTTAGTGATTGATGGTGTGTGTGATCTTATCTTCTGATGCTTCCAATTTACGCACCAACTTTGGGGTCTAGACAATAGGTTTGTCGAGTTTACACCTTCCTTGGTTATCTCCTAACCTCACGATCCACTCGTACAACTCAGTAGGGAAGGATGCAAAGAAAATTTGATGGATTTCCATATATAAGTAGAAATCTAACCACTCTTCCTTCGACAGTCACGAATTGCTATTTTCCTACACTGCGAACTCGTGAAACTTTTTGTCCAACCACTCTTCAATTCCTTTTGTTGGTCGGATTCCAGTGATACAACATCAGACATTTCTATGCAGATCCTAGTCCCGGAAACAGAACCATTTGTTGGCTTGTTGGGGCCTGACCTAGGTTCAAAGTTAATTGGCCAAACAAATCCTGGTACTATTGGCCCTTTCGTTAACAGTCTGCGGAGCGTGGACTAAGGTCTCAACCGAAGTAGTATGGGAGGGTGCTAGAACTAGGTTTCCGCACCCTCGAGATGTTTGATGAGTTCGACTAGTCTACGGTTTGTCCCTTCACGCATGTAGCTTCACACACTTTCCTGTTCCTCGCAGCCTAATATATTTCCTCTGCACAACCCTACCTAAGGTTGAGTGCCACACTCTACATTATTACCCAAGACCTTGCTTATATTCCAATGTTGGTTAATTTATCTCTACCTAATTGAGTGCTTTAAGTTATACTTAACAACAAAAAATATTCACACAGGTGTGCACAGTAAATAGACAGTATATTTGAAAATTATATAAATCATGCATTAACCCAAGAACATATACAAAAAATTATAACCAAACTTCACTTTATTGATTCTTTCCACGGTTACAGACTCGACTTGCCCTCTGCACTCATTTGCAGGGGTCCACGCACTCAGCTGCGGACTACTAGTCCTCTGCGCACTGAACTGCAGAGCCTTCTCCTACCCTACGACCCAAAGACACAATTTAAACTACAAATCAATCACTTAGACTTCTCATACTGATGTTCTATCATCTATCTCCCCTTTTACACTTAGAGTCTCGCTCTATTTATACAATGCCATGGTACGCGGACCATGGGTATGTCTATCTAGTTGACATTACAATAAAAAACTAAGGTGGACAACCCTACGAAACTATCATACTTTCCCACCATGAGCCTGCAATTTATGGAGATTTACAGTAAGATTCGATCAAAACTTGGAAAACATGCCTTGGGGGGATTCCATGCCCAACACAAGATGATTTGTTTCTGGAGAGATCACATTTCATCTTCAAGTCTCCTCTTTTCCCAGTGAATGTTGGCTTGTTGGGGCCTGACCTAGGTTTGGAGTTAATTAGCTAAACAAATCCCTATAGTATTGTCCCTTTCCGAAACAATCCACGGCGCACGAACTGAGGTCTCACCCAAAGTAGTATGGGGGGGGGGGGGGGGTGCTAGAACTAGGTTTCCGCACCTTGGAGATGTCTAACAGGTTGATTTAGTCCAACTGTTAGTTGTTTCATGTAGGTTACTTACCGCACTTCGCTAGCCTTCGTGCCCTAATATATTTTCGTTTACGCAACCCCAACCAAGGGTTGTGTGGCTTCTGCGCTACTGGAGTAGCGGTCTATACTAATTCCCTAAGTCACACCCGAGATATTACTTATATTCTTATACTAGTTAGTTATATTCTTGTAAACGGATGCCTTATGTTATATTTACTTATTCGACACATTCATATGAGTTCGTGTAGTTAATAAATAGTAAACTTTCAATTCATACCCAATAATACATAAAACAGGAAAAGATACATAGAAATATGGTAAAACTTCTCTTTATTAATTCTTCCAATGGTTAGAGACACGACTTACCCTGTGCACTCAGCTGTAGGGGTCCGTGCAGTCAGCTGTGGACTACTAGGCCTCTGCACACTCAGGTGCAGAGCCTTCTCCTACTCTACGACCCAAAGACATGAGTTACACTTCGACTCAATGCTCTGTTTTCTTTCTATTCTATAGATATCTCTCTTACACTTAGAGCGTCACTCTATTTATTCAATCCCATGGTCTGCGAACCATGGGTAGATCTTTGAAACTGACATTACATTACAAAAAAAGGGGTGGACAACCCTGTGACTCTATTATGACTTCTCGCTCCATGCCCACAAATCACAGAGTCTTTACAATTGACTTAATCAATACTTAGGCTTTAAGCTCCAAAACATGCCTTGGGGGGATTCCACGCCCAACAGGCCCCCAACAAAAACATTGTGACTCGTCCTCGAGTCACTTTGTCAGTGTAGAGATCTTCGCACGGTGACCCTCCTCTTTCTGGGAAAACCAGTATTCCTAAAGAATGTTGGCCCTCTAGGTTTGGCAACTACCCTAGAAACAAAAGTTTAAAGTAATTCAATGATTTTTCCTATGTGTAATAGATAAGAGAAAGATAATGAAACCAACTTGGAACTTCCGCTTAATCCCTTGCTTGATCTCTCTCCCCTTTCGCAGATCCTACAACTCCTCCCCGTACTTAACACACTTGGAGAGTACTTTCACAAGTATAGCAACAAAGAACCATCAAAACATCGCAATCTATTACAACATAGACATTACAGAATCAGATATATAATGAACAAATGATAGAATTTACAAATGATAACATTCACAATTGCACAATCATATGGGAGAAAACTCGAAGAGCTTTATTAATAGGAAGGAGAATTACAACCCAGTTTTCTAATCCAGCGCCATCCTCCCAGCTTCAATCCTTCTTTACCTCATGAAATAGCATGATTACACCAACAAGAATACAATGCTCTCTCCTCAATGACAAACTATCAACACTTCATTACAATTCAGAATGTTCCAGCCTCCTTATCTCTTGGATTGGAGATCCATTTATAGATGTGTACAAGGGTGTGAGTCATCCATGGGGTTTGATTAGTGTCATTCCACTTGTTACAAATGGTTCCACAAGAGAAGGGATTGGATATGTTTTCCTAGTTCCCTTGTCCATCCTTGGGTGAATTCAGAGAGGCAAGTGGCACACGAGAAGTTTCTAGAATATTCCATGAGCAACCAACTAACAAACTGTCTTGGAAATTTGTCCATCCTCACCCATTGCACCCTATAGAAGGCCTAAATAGAATGCATTGCACCCTGACAGTGTAACATTCAGTATGCATTGCACTTTGCCAATGGAGCAGTCATTGTGTTTCAATTTAGGCAATTTTTGGATGGTTTCTCAGATGGAAGTTTTGGGGAATGATGTGTTTAGATGACTATGTTCCTTTAGGGTATGAAAAAACTCTTTTAGGGTTTGATAAGCCCTAATACATCGACATATAAGTTTTGGGTTGATGTGCCTAAATACGCCTATAATAGTTGCTCCCTAAACCATGAGGTCATAAAAATTCATGTCGGGTGAAATGGTTTATCATGAGGATCTGAAGTTTCAAACTGGAAGGTGACCTACATAAGTTACAATACAATACATCATCTTAATATTATTTTCATGATCTAGTTGAGGGAGGCATTCCCATGCTTAGCTTTATAAATTTCATTTCGTGTACATAGATCATATAGTTGTATGCAAATACAGACTCGTGATTCTATAGATATAGAGTCACAATCCATGATTAGGATGACCATCTGTGTAGAGCCTTTGTACTTTTCATGTTTTTATATCCCTAAATATATCGCAACCTGGATGGATGAAACTAGATCCGGGGTCTTCAATCTCGTTCAATATTCGCTCGATGTACAATTCAAACCATGTGAAGAGATGTTATGAAGTCGAACATGGAAAGACGTTGCCTGATTACCAGCCAATGATGTGAGTTGTTAACAGATGCGAGAGGGATCACCGATAATGATAATGATCCTCAAGGTACTACAATACAATTCACGTGGTGTGAATGCATGATCCGATGTCGAACACCACAAAAATTCTTTCGGTCGAAGGCCATTGATGTCCACATGTCGCCAGAAGTGAGAAATTTTCCATTGATGTATGCAAGCTTCAAATCACTGAAAGGGTTATTTCTAAGTCAACTTCTTGGATAATGAGCTGATGTCGACAAGAAGCGACTCGTCATAGGAGGGCCTTGATGTATCCCACATCTATGACATGAAATGAAGCAAATTATTTTTGGAGGTGAAAATGAATTGGTGACATAAGGTTCAGGAATGGTGGTCATGAAAAAATGAAGTTTGGAGGTATTGCAATGTATGAGACATTAACTGGATGGTGATTTCTCAACTGAATGAATTCTCTTGAACATGTTTATGACACTGAGATGAATTGGTAGCGTTAACCCCAAAATATGGATGATGTGAAAGAGCAATGGTATGATGACCAGTGAACAGAATAACCCAACCCAACTCAATAATGGAGATGAAGTGAAAGTGTCATGTTCAAGAGCGACTTGCTACCATAAATTCTTCAAGTTTTTTTCCCTTTTTCCCTAGTCATTGCTGACCAGTACCTCTTTATTTTTTTTAAGCTTGAGGACGATAACGTATGCTTGTTCTATAATTCGCCCTTCGGGCAAACCTATCGCTATTTAATGTTTTAACGAGTCTAACGACAATAAAACTCAGTCTTGTTTAGATGGACAAGTTTGTCGCTATTATTTTAACAAGTTTAATGACAAGGATAACTAGGTCCTTTTCATGTTTAGAGAGTTTGAAAAGGGACGAAAAGAAAACTCCATAATTTATTTTTCGTAAAGTAATCTCTCAGGCCCAAAAAAGGATAAAATAATACAAGAGGGGTGACATTTCCAATACTTTAACGAGCTGGAAAGGACAAGCACTCGACAATATTTTCATGTTTAACAAGTCTGAAAAGGGTTTAAAGAGGACTCTATTTTGAGGACGAGTGGTGTCTAGGGTAGCAACTGGTTCCGGTGATGTTGGTACTTCTCAAAACATGTTGATTTATGTGAAGAGGCTGGATAATAAGACCACTCATTGCAACTGTTCCTCAAAACAGGTAAAACAACCAAGTGAAAGCATATGATTAGCCAAAGGGATGTTGGCGATGGGATGAACACAACTAGGGATCAAAAGGCTGATAGAATGGAAATCACAAGGGTTAAAAATTGAAAATGGGTTCATTTTTAGACAAGCTTGAACCATAGGGAACTATGCTTGGATAATGGTTTGCATGCGCCCAACACGATGAAAGGAGAGTCTCCTGTAACCAGATGGAAGTCACTGTGGTGAAGTAGGATGGTTCTCCAACACCTATTTGGCTTCGTCCAAATAGACAAAGGTGAATGGGGTGATTCCCTTCACATAACGTATAGGGAAATGTGAAACAAACTCTAGTGAGATTCCTTGTTTCATTTTTTAACAAGCTTGACACAAGACAAGGAACTATGCTCATGGACCTGTTTCATTTTTTAATGAGGTTGACACACTAAAATTTTTTTCCTCATACTCCTTGTTTCATTTTTAAATGAGGTTGACACAAGACAATGAACTATCCTCATATTCCTTTGTTTCATTTTTTAATGAGGTTGACACAAGACAACGAACTATCCTTAGATTCGTCCAGACAGACAACATCACTGAATTGATCGTCAGTTGATGTAGGTATGGAATAGGCTGCCACATAATTTACCCATGGTGGGGATGATACCATTTTTAGAAATGGACCATTTAGGGACGATGGTTGGCTAGGAGCTATATTTGGACTGGGAAATGAAAGTTGGTCAACGGTGACAATTCTGCCTTCATGCGGGAAACAAATCACTCGAAAGAGTGTTGAAACAATAGCTCCCATGTGATAAACATAGTCACACCCAAGAATTAAATTGTAATCTAAAGGTCTTGGGACTACTATCACATTTAGATAAACAGTTTTTCCTCCCAAAGTGATAGGTAACTGAGGAAGGATCCCTAACAGTCGACTGGTTCCTTTGTTAAATCCTAATAGATTCTTTGTAATAGGCACAAGTGGTGGCGAATCAAGTGCTTTCCAATCAGTTGAGGAAATGATACTCATTGATGCACCTTCATCTATAATAGTGCTAGATACAATCATTTTACAAACTTGTACTATGATCTAGAACGGCACATAAGAAGGAAGGCGAGGTCCTACCAGTGGATTCCAATCAAAGGAAGTGACTAGACTACTTCGAGGGGATACTATAGAAATGGGAGAACTAACCCCTTGAGTTACAAGAGCTGGAGGATTTTCCTCTTGTCTTGATGGAACAGGCAGATTTCCCCCAAGCTCGTTAGAATCTGAAGTAACAAAAAGAACTTGAGTGGTATCATTTTCACTCTCTTCGAAAAAGGTACGATTTGCTAAAGTTGAAATCAGGTCAACTTTTGCCTCGACCTATTGATTTGGGTTGGGTATAGACTCATTAGATTCACTTTCAGAGAGAGTGGTTTTGACCGACGATTGATTTTGGTCAGTCGGTTTATCAACTAGTGAAGTATTTAGGGAGAGTTTCCTGTAACCAGATGGAAGTCACTGCGGTGAAGCAGGATGATTATCCAACACTTTGTTGGCTTCATCCAGATAGGGAAAAAGGTGAATGGGGTGATTCCCTTCACATAACCTACATGGAAGCTTGACCTTTCACTTTTGTCCATGAACTTTACTATCACTAGTTGATGGTGTGTTACCAACATGATCTCCAGAGGTTGATGACACGAGATGGTGTGAATGGGAAGACCATTCTTCCAAGATCCGAGGAATGTAAGAACAATTTCGATGAAGATGGTATTCCGCACAAAATATGCATGGATATTGAATTTTGTGTGGCTTAACGGATGGTTTCTCATCAATGGTTGCATTCAAAGCAATCACTACTTGGTTGCCCCTCTGCTGAATTTGCTTCTTCTTCTTCTTCTTCCGTTTCTTCTTCTTCTTATCTACCTGGTTACTAGTACCAATACTTTCATCGGGAGAAGAGGAAGAAGGGGAGGAAGAAACAACCAAGCAAGAAGGCAAAGGGTCAACTTTGGGATCAACTGGAGGTTGATTTTGTCTAGTTGGAGGTGTACTCAATTGCGGAGAAATCACGACATTTTGAACCAAAGAGGTTGAAAACAGCCATACTGGTAGGCCAATGGTAAATCCTGGAAGGGACAATGTAGCCATATAAGGAGCACCAATATTTCCGAAAGAAGGAAAAGGACTAGGATTCCCATCATAAGGAATTCCTTGATCGATGGACTCTGGATTTGTCACCATATGTTTCAACCTAAGATCAACTAAGGAATAGCGATGTTATTTGCGGTCAATTAATTTTAACGACATTTGGACACAACTTTTCTTTTTCAGTTTTTAAGAGTCAAGAAAAAGCTAAAGATGATTCTAGTCTCCTTTGATTTTTAGTGAGCCTAAAAGAACAAGTGCTCAGATGGACCTTTTCTTTTAGAGAGTTGAAAAGGAACGAAAGTGACTACTCTGGAGAATCTAGACAAAGGGATTACCAAACCAATTGCAAAACTTCAATATAAACCTTGGTGATAAATTGAAGAGAAATTACTAAGGACTTATGTATGACAATCAATCTTCCCAAATGTTGTGTTCAGTGCATTGCGATCAATAAGTTAGCAGACTTAGTTTCCTATGGATAAAGGATTTAAGCCTATGGTGGTCTCCCACTATATACGCGATGGTACGAGGAGCACAAGTCCATGCTAGCACTTTTTGTATCAAGGAGGAGGAATCACCCAACCTTCAATGAAAACGATAGCTACTAGTTTTAACGATGCTGGAACACATCACTAGCCTAGACCTCTAGATATGTTGCGTTAAGTTCCAAAGCATTCTCAGGTTCATTGAGCTTAATTTTAAAGTCAATATTGTTTAGATTTTTCCTTTTAATGGTTCACCACATAATCATGATCTGAAATTCCTAAAATGCAATCTACAATGATAAGCAATCTTTGTTTATTTGGGCAACGAAAATCCTAGCTACTGGGGAAATAAGATAACAATGATTTTAAGCAAAGAGCAAAGAGCACACACTAATGCATTTCCCTAAATCATGTTTTCGCACACAAATCATAAAATGCTAAATGCAAATGCATGTATTTGTTTTCACTTTCCTTAAAGTGAAAGATGCAGAAAGGAAAACTAAAAGCAGTAAAGATTTGAAATATTTCACTCAAAATGACACTTTCAACAATTTCTTCTTCAAAAAGAGAAAGGAAGACTCAAAATGACACTTTCAATTTTGAATAAAAATTCTTTCGACACTTTGAATGTAAATAAATCTATCGAAATGCATCAAGGAAAGTTTAATTGATTATCAAGGGAAGGAAGAATTTATGACACTTCTCTTTTCAACAAAAAATGACAATTACGACACTTTTTGTATCAAAGTGACAAATCGATCAAAACAAATTTTCAACAAATGATTGTAAATGAGGAACAAATACACAAAAACATTCACTAATACTAATGTAATTGGGGCTGATCTAAGTGATGCAAGTAAGGTTCAGTAAAGAGGCACTGTTCATTTGTAGCAAAACAACCAAATAAAACTGAAAACAAATAAAAAACCCTCAATTTCTAGATGGAAAAAGAGTTCAGTCAATCATTGCACCTAGGCTTCACAAAAATTCAGATGCATCACACTTTCTTCACTTGGGAGGTGCTATGCATACTGAGTGATAGTGGAAGACAATGCGATGGTCTAGGGAGTGCAACTGAAATGGGGTTTGGCTCAAATGTGGAGCTATTTTCAATGAATTAAGCTGGGTTTGATGAACAATGATAAGAAAAGTATGATGGAATGCCTTGAGAGCTTATTGAGCTACCAAAAGGACATATAGATGTGCTTGCAAGTCAAATGTTTAATTCATAAACTAAACCATAGATTGACTGAAGAAACATTCATCTACTATGCAATTGCAAAGCAAGAGCAATTCAAAGGCTACCTGTCTGATTTCAGTCTCTATCTATTGTTTATCATATTGAACATAAAACAAACAATAACAACAAAGAAGCATCTGTTCATTCCCCAGTGGAGTCACCAATTTGTTTCTGGGAAAACTAGTATTCCTAAAGAATGCTAGCCCTCTAGGTTTGGTAGCTACCCTAGAAACAACAGTTTAAAGCAATTCAATGATTTTTCCTATGTGTAACAGATAAGAGAAAGATAATGGAAACAACCTAGAACTTCTGTTTAATCCCTTGCTTGATCTCTCTCCCCTTTCGCAGATCCTGCAACTCCTCCCCGTACTTAACATGCTTGGAATGTACCTAAACAAGTACAACAACAAAGAACCATCAAAGCATTGTGATCTATTACAACATAAACATTACAAAATTAGATATATAATGAACAAATGATAACATTCACAATTGCACAATCATATGGGAGAAAACTTGAAGAGCTTTATTAATAGAAAGGAGAATTACAACCTAGTTGTCTGATCTAGAGCCATCCTCCCAGCTTCAATCCTTCTTCACCTCATGAAATAGTACGACCACACCAACAAGAATACAATTCTCTCTCCTCAATGACAAACTATCAGCACTTGCAATTCACAATATTCCAGTCTCCTTATCTCTTGGATTGGATATCCATTTATAGATGTTTACAAGGGTGTGAGTCATCCATGGGGTTTGATTAGTGTCATTCCACTTGTTAAAATTGGTTCCACAAGATAAGGGATTAGAGATGATTTCCTAGTTCCCTTGTTCATCCTTGGGCAAATTCAGAGAGCCAAGTGGCACAAGAGAAGTTTCTAGAAGATTCCATGAGCAACGAACTAACAAACTGTCCCAGAAATTTGTCCATCCTTGCCCATCGCACCCTATAGGAGGACTAAATAGTATGCATTGCACCCTGGTAGTGTACCGTTCAATATGCATCGCACTTTGCCAGTGGAGCAGTCAGTATGGTTCAATTTATGATATTTCTGGATGGTTTCTCAGATGGAACTCTTGGGGAATGATGTGTTAAAATGACTATGTTCCTCTAGGGTGTGAAACAAATATTTTAGGGGTTGATGAGCCCTAATACATCTACATATAAGTTTGGGTTTGATGTGCCCAAATATGCCTATAACACCTCCAACTCTACTCCAACAACTGCATGGTCGGCAATGCACTGAGCAACTTCCTATTGAATCTTCTATACACGTTGTTCCGAGACTACGGCATCAGAACTGCTTCCCTAGATTTGTTCCTACATATCCTGCGTTTGTGCGAGCTTACATTCAATTGTTACTATAATGTTGAAGGCCTCGTCAATGCAAGGCTGAATGCACACCTTCAAAATTGCTTCTTTGTGTCATGCTGCAATCACTTGATCTTTCAATGCTTTGGTCTGTTGCATTCATGTGAGCCTTTGAGTGAGGGCCACTATCTATGTGGTCCCTTTGACATTGTCATACTGCTGCTGGAACTCATGTACCTCTGTCTCTAAGCGTTGGATGTTAGGGTCCTCTTGCCGATTGGTGAGGAACTTGAATGACTCTTCCAACATTCTGGTGCAGTCCCTTACTGCACTATTGATCTCTTCCATCCCTGATGTAATAGTGCTAGCACACTATTCTCTTACCCCTAGAGGGGTGGATGAATGCGCCTTCAACCGCAGCTCTACTATCTTAAGGTTTAGCTCCAGTTAAACCTTCGCCATTTCTTCTTGTGCCACACGCACCCCTGCTACTAGTCTGTGGATGCGCGCCTTTGCTGGTGCGTCTACTGGGATGGCCAGCTCAAGGACCATATGGCAGGCTTCTTCTAGTACATGTACCATTTGCCTATTCTGTGATACAACCTCATCATGCTGCAAGTTCAACTCTTCCATGTTGATATTCTGCTCGCTCAATACCTACAACGTGCAGCTCTCACCAACCCACAGTTCTATAGTAATCCCATCTTGCAAAACATTGAGCATCTCCCACAGGGCAACCAGGTCTCAACTTAGAATACACAGGGAATACAACAACTCAATTCGCAAATGACCAAGTGTTGTTTGCTGGGTAACCCTTTGTAATTTATAGCACCTTTTGAATTTGAATTCGACCATTCCCCTCAAATCTGGTTCATTAATGCTCCCTTAGCGACATATTTTCCAAAATCTCGCCCATAAAGAACGTCTTAAATGCCTACTGCCCACCCCATTTGGTCTCAAGTCAAGCATCACATCGTGAATAGTGACTACAATGGTCACTTTCTAGCCAACCTGTGTGGCAGTGCATATCCCCTTACACGGTCGCAGACCTTGTGACACCTTGCTCCTGCGCGCAGCTCCAATATTGTGCAGCTCCCAGGCAGAGTAGTTTATAGTCCTATGCCTCCTTTCAACTTCCTGGAGTTCTAAGACGGTAATTCCCATGGCTAGTTAGGTGGTCTCACCACTTGTATAGGGTTTCAACCAATTATCCATCACTTTTCCTGGAAAACACCCACCTTTTATTGTTACTGGCTACGTCAAGCATTTTATCATCTATAGTGCGCCACCATGGGTGATCCATTTAGTAATATGCAGTCCAATCCAAGGCATCAAACTGATGAATTCTCGGTGGTAGTCCCCAAATTCATCAATGTGATCATGTGTACCCTATTCTATCACCCTGGTTTTCTTATCGAGAAAATATTTCTTTGTTTTTTCCTCAATCTTCTTGACTTCCACTTCCACCAAAGCGCTTTTCACCCTTAATCACACCCTTTCTTTCATAATTTCTTGGAGCCTAAGATCACCCTGTCAAATTTCTTCCTCAGGTCCCAAGCATTCTGTTTCCTTCAACTACGCAAATGACCAAGTGTTGTTTTTTGGGAAACCCTTGTAATTTATAGCAACTTTTGAATTTGAATTCGACCATTGCCCCCAAATTCGGTTCATTAATGCTCCCTTGGCAGCCGATTTTCCCAAATATCACCCATAAAGAATGTCCTAAATGCCTACCACCCACCCCATTTGGTCTCAAGTCAAGCATCACATCGTGAATAGTGACTACAATGGTCACTTTCTAGCCAACCCATGCTGCAGTGCAACCCCCCTTGCATGGTCGCAGACCTTGTGACACCTTGCTCCTATGTGTAGCTCCAACATTATGCAGCTCCTAGGTAGAGTAGTTTATAGTCCTGTTCCTCCTTTCAACTTCCTAGAGTTCTAAGACTGTACTTTCCATGGCTAGTCAGGTGGTCGCGCCACCTGTATAGGGTTTCAACCGATCATCCATCAATTTTCTTGGAAAACATCCACCTTTTATTGTTACTGGCTGCGTCAATCACTTTATCATCTATAGCATGCCACCATGGGTGATTTGTTTAGTAATATGCAGTCCAATCCAAGGCATCAGACTGATCAATTCTCAGTGGTAGTCCCAAAATTCATCAACGTGATCATGTGTACCCTGTTCTATCACCCTGGTTTTCTTATCGAGAAAATATTTCTTTATTTTGTCCTCAAGCTTCTTGACTTCCACTTCCACCAAAGTGATTTTCACCCTTAATCACACCCTTTCTTTCATAAGTTCTTGGAGCCTAAGATCACCCTGTCATATTTCTTCCTCAGGTCCCAAGCATTATGTTTCCTTCAGCTACACAATCCCTTCTTCCAAGGCTCTGTGAGACATCATATCTATCGGTGCTACCATGCGTGAACTAGGAATTTTATACTCTATGGGGATTACAATGTTCACTCCATACTCCAGCCTCGCAGGCATCTGCTCCATTAGTTTCTTGCTCGTGGTCCTATAAGCCCACACAACTGCTGGTACATGCAGGTCCCAGCCAATCGGCTATGCATCATATACCTTGTTCAGTGCTTTGCATACTTCGTTAAAGGCTTCTACATGGATAACCTTCTGCACATTTGTTCTTTCCATACTCCATTGTTCCAACTGGAGGGGTCACTCATGCAATTGCCTTGCCCACACATGCTTACTGACCATGTCTCCCAACGCAAAGTCCGTGTGCATCTGCACATGTTTTTTAAGATATGCTTGTATCCATTTGGACAGGTGTGCACACAGATCATTCTGTCTAGAAATATTGTTTCTTAATCACATATGAGTCTTACCAAACCATATGCACATCATTCTCCTACATTCGCACCAGTCCTAAAAGCTTCCTTGGTGTGTACCCCACCACCTCGCGGGTGTAGTGCGCAGTACCCATTTCAAAGCCTCAAAACGTTGTTGTTTTGGCACCTCCCTTTCAAATCTGTTCAGGAAGGCATCTACCTCACTTAACCCATCATACGTAGGCAAATACCTCACCTTTGTCCATATGCAACACAACGATCTCTTCGTCATGTTACAATTCAATGTGGTTACTTCGTGTAATCGGTTCTGCCATTTCTCTATCTCCTCATCAAAATCGGATGTAAAGGAGATTTTTCACTCCCATGACATTCATCCATCCATAGTGGGATTTACCTAGTCTTTCTCTTGCACGGTTATCTTGTAGATGTAGTCCAAGTCGTTGTCACTTTCATAGTCGTGCACTAGCTCTATGTAGCACAATCCTTCTGCAGGGTCTAAAGGTATGACTATGTGCAGAGACTTTTTCTCAAAAATCATCTTGTGCTTCTTCAAATTTATCACCCCATTTGTGTCAGTGGCCCAATCTATCCCTAATAGCGTAGGGTAGGGATTGTTATCATAAAAAATCTCTATCACTTCAAAATCTACTAGCGTGCTTGCTCCTTCAACATCCATGGTGATTCCCGATAATCTTCCCATAGGTAGAATCTTTTGTTGGTTCACCATTCGTAGTTGGATAGGAGACCATTGTAGTGTAGGCCTTCCCATGCGCTCCCATGTCTGCTTTGGAGAAACGTTCGCGTTCGATCCTAGGTCTAGAATCACTTGGTCCATCTCATATTCCCCAATCTATGTGGTCAATCTCATTTCTCTTCCTGTTCTCATTACATGCTTTCCGATATTCCAGACTACGCGCACTTCTCCTAGTGCGGTCCCACTGCATCTATTTATGAGCTTTTGTAGTTCCTTTATAGCCTTGTTGTCACGTAGCAGCTTCATACATGTTTCCAGGAATGCTGTGAGCATCGATGGGTCCATGTCTGGCTCTGGTCTATCTTTGCTTCATGAAGTGGAGGCATCAGCGAAGCTCTTTCTAGCTTCCATGAAGATTTCCGTAGCACGCTCCAAATCAAACTCTAGTTCTTCCCCTATTGTAATTCCACTTCAGAGCACAATGTTCCCATTAGGGTCTTCTTCGTGTGGCTTAGACCTCATTATTTGCATGTTCTATGTTGGGGAAGGTTGGAGCGCTCCCTTGTTGCGTAGAATTGCTATCAGTGTGGGACAATCCTCTATCTCATTATCAAACAATGTATAATAAAAGCATTATCGACGTGTCAGATTCATACAATCATGTGCATAATGTCTTAGCCCTCCACAATTGTAACATATCAGTTGTTTGTGACCTCTTTCACATCCTCCTCCACGTCAGCCTCATCCGCGCCCCTAAAATATGGTTTGCACCATCCTTGTGTTCTAGTCAAGGGGTCATGTTTTGGCCTAAACCCTGTAGGTGGGAGTCATATCCATCATTAGTTCATAGCTTCTGCAGCTGTGCTCATCCTGTCCCACTGATCTACAGAAATTACAGAACAATTGTTGCGAATTCTGCATGAACTTCTGCAATAAATGGAAGTTGTTCATAGCATGCTTTCCTCCTATTTGACAAATCACGCACCACAATGCAAGCACTATGCTAGGTCCTGCTTGTGCCTCTCGCCTTAACGTCATTGGTCCTCCTCCCATGGGGTAATTCATGAACACTAGGTAGTGGTCCTTGTCATGAACCTGACCCTTACATTTAACACAACATACCTCGTCACGCACCTTTGGGCGCGCTGTCTTGTTCAGTTTCAAACTTTGCATCTCAAGGCACAAGTTTTTCAACTGCACATGTATCTTCTGAACTCCTAGGTTAGGATCTTGTATCAGGGTCTCATGCAGTCTCATCATGATCTGCAAGGCCTCGGCCTAATTTTTTAGCCTCTTTTGTGACAGTGCATTCCTTAAATGTTGTGTAAGCGATGCTACAAACCATTTATGGCGTTGTCCATCCATCAAAGTCATGTTAGCTTCGTGAATTATGCACTTCAAGCTCTGATCCAACTCCAAAGGGGTCTCACTTGGTAGCATCATTATCTCCTTGAACCCAATGATAGACTATGCTTCTGACTTAGGTCTACTAAATTATCTGTTCAACGCAGTTTGGATATCCATGATCCCCGTATTCGGATTATCATTGGAATGCTTAATGTACCAGGTCAGTGCACGATCCTGCAAAGTGCTGACCAACGTTGCTTTCTTTATATTTTCATCCATAACTCCCTGAGCTTCCCATACAACTTTTATCACGAGCTAAAACTGGTCTAGATCTTCATTTCCTATTGCCTTGAACACTGGAAATTTTATCGTGCTTGCCATATTGACTTGCAGTGGTGGTGGAGGTGGTATGGGTGAAGATGGGGGTGAAGACGATCAAACTGGTGATAGTGTGGGTGGGGGTGGTATGCGCGGAATCCTCAGGCTTATCAAATTGATCACACTTCTTGGTGAGACCTTCACAAGCTCTTCCTTGTCCCCTCGCGGAGGTGAAATCAAGGGGTAGTTTCTAGTTTTGCACTACCTTCATTTCTGTAAATTCCCGCGCTTTGCGTAGCCGCAAACATCAATGTATTCACATAACCCACTTTTCACACAATAGAATTTTAATCCAAGTGTTCAAAGACTTAACGTACTTACCTCACTATCCTTTGAGGAAGTGTCGTTCTACCTCGATATAGCTTACTGAAGTATCTACTACAAACTCAGTGATGAATCCTCCTATAATTTGATCAAGCCAATGATCAATAGTGCAAGTGATCTTATCCTCCGATGCTTCCAATCTGCGCACCAATTTTGGAGTCCACACAATAGTTCTGTCAATCTTGCACCTTCCTTGGCTATCTACTAGCTTCGTGATCCACTTGTATAGCTTAGTAGGGAAAGATGTGAAGAAAATTTCATGGATCTCTGTGTACAAGTAGTAGTGTAACCATTCTTCTTTTGATAGTCGTGGATTCCTATTCTCCTGCACCATGAACTCGTGAATCTTCCTATCCAACCAATCTTCAATTTCTTTCTTAGTTGGATTCCAGTGATACGACATCAGACATCTCTATGTAGATCCTGGTCCTGGCAATGAAACCATTTGTTGGCTTGTTAGGGCTTGACCCAGGTTCAGAGTTAATTAGCCAAACAAATCCCTATACTATTGGCCCTTTCAGGAAGAGTCCATGAAGTGCAGACTGAGGTCACACCTAAAGTAGTATGGGGGGGTGTTGGAACTAGGTTTCCACACCCTAGAGATGTCTGAGGGGTTGATTTTGTCCAACTGTTAGTTCCTTCATGCAGGTTACTTCACGCACTTCCCTGGCCTTCGTGCCCTGATATATTCACCTTTGCGTAGCCCTAACTAGGGGTTATTCAGCTTCTGCGTTGCTAGAGTAGCAATCTGTACTAATTCCCTAAGTCACACCTAAGATCTTACTTATCTTCTTATACTAGTTAGTTATCTTCACATAAACGGATGCCTTATGTTATATTTACTTATTTAGCACACTCATATGAGTTTGCATAGTAAATAAACAATAAACTTGCAATTCATACCCAATAATACATAAAACAGGAAAAGATACACAAAATAATGGTGAAACTTCTCTTTATTAATTCTTCCAATGCTTACAAATTTGACCCACCTTGCGCACTCCACTGCAAGGGTCCACACAGTTAGCTGTGGACTCCTAGGCCTCTGCGCACTCAGCTGCAGAGCCTTCTCCTACTCTATGACCCAAAGACATGACTTACACATTGACTCAATGCTTCTTTTTATTTCTATTCTATAGATATCTCTCTTACATTTAGAGCCTCACTCTATTTATACAATCCCATGGTCCGCGGACCATGGGTAGAACTTTCAAACCGACATTACATTACAAAAACAAGGGCAGAGAACCATGTGACTCTATTATGACTTCATGCTCAGCGCCCACAAATCACGGAGTCTTTACTATGGACTTAGTCAAAACTTGGGCTTTAAGCCGCAAAACATGCCTTGGGGGGATTCCACTTCCAACAATGAATATTGCCAAAGTCCATTTTGCTCCATTCTTTGATTTTTTGTTTTATTTCCTTCAGCTTTAGTTGAAACATTTCCATTGGGTTGCAACCCGTTACCCTTATTGCTTTCCACTAGTCTCCTAGTTTAGCTAGGGAGTCTGGTTTTTCAAGCTAGAATGCTTCGAAATGGAATTACCCATTCCAGGGAGCCATGCCTAGATCAATATCTAAACAAATTGGCCAATAGTCTGATCGAAGGCATGGGATAACCTTAGCCTCAAAAATAGGTCTTATTGGAGGATGTTATCTGAAAGAAGAAAACAATCGAGTTTTGAGGACATTTCATACTTACCACTACACCGTTTGTTCCAGGTGAAGGAGTCGTTCTTGAAGTCAATGTATTTTGTTCCCAGATCTTAGATGGTGGCCTAAAAATCTTGGGAGATAGGATCCAGACACTGAATTGTGCCCTTCTTCTCACTTAGATCCTTGATAAGATTGAAGTCACCGACCACTATCAAGTTGGTTTCCCCAAAAGGCTCCTTGAGGTATCGAAGACTAGTGAAAAACTTCTTTCATCCCTAGTAGCGTGGGTTCGTAGACTCCAGTCAACCAAGTCATTTCGGATGAGTTATTGCATTCAAATTGTCCTAAAAGAGTGTGGGGATTGCCAGTCCACTGCCTAAAGGAAATAGATCAAGGGTCCCACAAGATAACAAGACCCCCTATACTGCCCTTGGTGTCCAGATCCATACACTCCCCCACTGGTCAAATTCAACAAAAAATTTCTTAAGTTTCTCCTGCATCACTTTGGTTTCTTGTAGGATTACTATATCTAGTATCTATGCTTGGATTCAATCTTTCAAGTACCTCAACTTTCCTTTAGAGTTGAGGCCTCTTATATTCCATGATAGTAGCTTCATTGAGGGGGGAGGGAGAGACCATGGTAATACTTTGTCAGGACATTGATTTGCCCTGAGTTAACTAAGATTTCCCCTGCATCCTATATGACTTCACAGGGTGGCCTTCTACCCCTCTTCCAGGTGCCCGATCTACGCTCTGTCCATTGCATGCGTGTATCTTTTTCCTTGATGACAAGAGTTGTTTGACAAGAAGGTTTTGCCATGGCTTGGCATTTCTCCCAGTCCTTGTAGTTTTGGTGGGATTGGTCTAGCTGATTCTGAGGGTTATCTATTGTTCCATATTTTTCCCAATGTCAGAGATAGGCAACCATTACTCGCTCCTCCAACTTCAGTTAATCTAGTTTCACATCATCTTCCAAAGTTTGCCAAACTTGGGTGAGGACTTGCTGAATTTCCTTACTGTTAGCTTGGACCACTGGGTTTTTCTGTTTTCTCAGCTGTTTATTTTTGGGGTTTTTCAAACCTTGTTCTGTTTCCATTGCCACTTGAGTTGGGGGGGAAAATCCAAATGCAGCCTCTGTGTCCTGATCTGACGGATCTGCTCAAATAGAAAAATGGTTTCCTACAATGCCACTTGCAATGGTTCATCTGCTCGACTGGGAGTTGCATGTGAAGTGTTTGTCGGGATAGAAGATGGGAAGCTTTTCTTGCCAGGCGACATCGTCGTTGAACTTCCTAGAAGTGTCTGAGGGGGGAGCTGCTACTAGAGTTGGGGCTTGGTGTGGGAAATCCTAGAATAAGAGTCCATATTCATGGAAACTCTTGCACCTAAATGGGATGTGCTTATAGTCCAATGGCTGGGACTAGATCTCATCTTGGTATTCTATTTCGATAGATTCTGGGAGAGGCTAGGAAATTCTCATATACACATAGATCCAAGCATATGAGGAAAATATTCTATGTAGTGTAATTTTAAAGTCTTGGACATAGTATCTTATAGAATTTACAATTAATTCCAAGATATTGAGCTCCCAAAATTCCTTTGGGAGAGAATACGACCGAATCCAGATCGAAGTAGCTAAGCATTGTTCCTTCTCTAGGTTATAACAGGGTTCCCAGTGTCTCATAAAAAGACCCACATTATTCATGAACTAAGGGGCATTGTCCAGGATTCACTTTGGATCTTCCAGATCTTCAAAGATGAATGTGAAGAAACCCTTTGCACATAGTTAGAGATCGAACAGGTCTTTTGGTAGCCATTTAATTTGGATCTAGCACAAAATATCAACTTCTTTGGGCCAAATACCCATGAATTTGTAGAATTTTCTCTACAAATCATCTAGGTCACTGATATCATGTAGAAATTTCACCTGCAGATCCAACTGATATATGATATGTACTAAAGCATAATACTAGATCTACATCTACCATAAACTTAGCGGAAGCTTAATCAACCATCAGCAACATCAAGCATGAACACATATAACTAATAAGAAAGAATCAATCACACATAACACAGAATATATCACTGGGGAAAGCACCAGCATAAAACCCCAACTTTTTATTATCAATCAAGTGGAAATCCTCAACAACATACAAAAATAATCAACTCAAAAGCTATCCTTCACTCTCTGTACTCTAATGATCTTCAACCAGAAGATGAAAATCATGGACTACCTAGGCCTCATTATATAGGTTGTAAGTTGGCCTGATCATACTTGCTGTCACCTCAGGTCCAACTACATAGTCATAGAAGAAAATAGATTTCTTCCTCATGCAAGGAATACTTACTAGAAATATCCTAGCATCTGAAAGTACATTGTCCCTCATCTGATCTCAACTGGCTCTCTAACAAAACTGACATGCATTAGTTATCGATGAGTGAATACACAATTATCTAAAAATAATACTTTTCAGATGCATGCAAGCATCAACAAACTATATCTCATTAAGTTAACAACTTGTTAAATTAATCTAACTGAAATTGACTAAGTTAAACTAAGTCACCTAATCCTCTCAATATAGAAATGAACATTATCTCCTTATCAAGGGATAAATTCCTAAATCAAGGGAGAAAATAATTGCATGATCTCACAAGGACCTCTAGTCTGATTCTCCTCAACTAATCAACTCATATAGAATTAATTAAATAATTTTCAAACCATTGGTAAGACCAAATTCGATTTTTACTTCATATAGTTAGACCAGGGACTGCTAGCAATAGGAAGGGACATAGAAATGGCATTTTTAGCAGTTTCACCTCTCACCCAATGTGGCCAATGACCTCACTGGCCAAACTACTATTTTTAGCAAGTTCTATTTTTAACATTTCTTGTTGCACATTTTTCAACACTCCATCTCAACAAGAAAGGCTCCCTGTCAAACCCGATCTTGTAACTTTGGAATTTTCTTCATGCAACACATCCACCAAGTCCACTTTCTCCAACAATTCTCGGAATGAAAACATTCCCAACTGACCACTCTGCTGGGCTAGAAACATACTCTGATCTTGAATCTCTACTTGCTGCTTACAAGTGCTCCCTCTCTAACCTTTGCGCTACTATAACATCTCCATGCATCTCGCACCATTACACCCTTCTATGTGCTACCTTGCACTGTGCAACACACTTGTGCCTCTCACATTGCTGCAGCCTGCATGCTCTGTGCTGTCCTAGGATTCCCTACACTATAGCTCTCTCTGCCGCTCCATTTGTATCTATCTCTACCCAATAAAATAGTTCCTACTACTCCACATCGTGGCTCCTATAGCAAGGTCTCATCCAAGAGGTTGGGTAACTCAAGGATCTTGCCCCTCCTCCTTGGGATGATCACTATATATCACCCCACCTCCTACCTGGAGGTATGGCTGCATGTGATCCCTCTGCCCACTTGGCTTGAAGTTTCCCCCTACTGGAGGTCTCTGCATGAGTAGATGTCTCTACTCAATCTCCACCCTATTGTGGCTACTCCACAACCTCCTGAAGCTGCTGAACTAATCGTGGCTCCTCCACAATTGTCTAAGACTTCTTCTATCACTACATGTTGAGAGGTAACATACCCTCCCTCTCAACCACCAAGTCTCCATCAATTACCTTGCTGCTTAAGGCTTTGCATGCATCTTGAACCTCAAGAGCATCTAGGTTCTTGACCCATGAACCAATATTCTTCACACTTCACTTGTCTAGTGATGATGTGTTTAAGGAAAACCTTTCCCTTACTAAAGACTACAACATAGCCTCTGTCTTCTAGCATCGCGATCAACACCAAGTTTCTCTTCAGTCCTAGTACATACTTGACATCGGTCAAGGTAAGGCGAGCTCCATGCTCCTTCTAAAAAATAACCATGCCTACATTTGAGACACTATACTTTTCATCATTACCCATCGCTATGAGTATTTGGAGATCTTTCTCCTCCAAAGTACTGAACAAAATCTATTCACTAGTCATGTGGAAAGAACCTCCACTGTGAAGAAACTAACCACTTCCCACCAAGGATGAAACCATGCATGCGAAGAGTGTGAAATCCAACTGAAACTGTGAAGCAAATGCTTCACCTTCAGATCCTTCCCTGGATCCCTTCTTGGATTTCCTCTGTGGACAATTTGCAGCATAATGGCCCACCTCATGACAATGAAAGCATCACACTTTTGATTTTTCAACCTTCTTCCCACCATTGGAAGAACTGGATTCGAAAAGAGAAACCTTCTCCTTCCCCTAATTTTCCTTACTCACTAAGGCACAGTTCTCCTCATCCTCCATGGATGAAGAACCGTCTCTGGTGCTCCATCTTATCTCCTCCTGCATCAAATCCGACCATAGTCATTCCCAATCTAGCAGTTTCTCCCTTCCATTAACGAAGTCTTGGTAGCTATGCCAGCTCTTAGGAAGGCTAAGGAGTGCTAGACTCACCATATCATCATCAGCTGTCACGACCCCTACACTTGCAAGCTCATCCCTGCATGTGCTAAGCTTGGTCAGATACATAGAGATCATCTCATCCTTTTCACACTTGATCTTTTGAAGTTTGTCCTTTAGTACCAGCTTCCTCTAATAATTGCTATTTTGATATAAATCTTTCAATGTTTTCAACATTTCAAACCAAGTCTCCTTCCCATGGAGGCTCGAGACAATGTGATCTTGCACTCCCTCCAAGAGAATTCTCCTAGCTCTAGCCACACACTTCTTCCATTCCGCCAGTTGAGTAGCATTAGTAGGCTTAGGGACTTCTTGATCAATGAAGTCCTTAAGGTTGTTATCTTCCAATACTGTCTCCATGTGATCCTTCCAAGCTATATAGTTTGATCTGCCATCAAGGGCATACTCAAGCCTCAAACCATAGAATGCCATCAGTGAAATACATGTGATAAGAACTTGAGATCTATATCCCGAATAATAAACTTCGAACTCCTTCTTGTATAATGTTCTTCCTTGATCACCTGTGTTGTGATACCATGTAGAATTTTCTCTACAAATCATCTAACTCACTGATATCATGTAGAAATTTCACCTGTAGATCCAACTGATATATGCAATGTACTAAAGCATAATACTAGATCTAAATTTACCATAAACTTAGTGGAAGCTTAATCAAACATGAGAAACATCAAGGATGAACACATACAACTGATAAGAAGGAATCAATCACACATAACACAGAATATATCACTGGGGAAAGCACCAACATAAAACCCCAACTCTGTATTATCAATCAAGTGGAAATCCTCAACAACATAAAAAAATAATCAACTCAAAAGCTATCCTTCTCTCTCTATACTCTGATGATCTTCAATCAGAAGATGAAAATCATGGACTACCTAGGCCTCATTATATAGGCTGTAAGTTGGCCTGATCATACCTGCAATCACCTCTGGTACAACTACATAGTCATAGAAGAAAATAGATTTCTTCCTCATGCAAGGAATACTTACTAGAAATATCCTAGCATCTGATAGTACATTGTCCCTCATTTGATCTCAACTCGGTCTTTGATAGAATTGACATGGATCAGTTATCCATGAGTGAATACACAATTATCTGAAAATAATAGTTGTCACATGCATGCAAGCATCAACAAAATATATCTCATTAATTTAACAACTTGTTAAATTGATCTAACTAAACTTGACTAAGTTAAACTAAGTCAACAGATCCTCTCAATATAGATCGAAACCTTATCTCCTTTAATCAAGGGATAAATTTCTAAATCAAGGGAGAAAATAATTGCATGATCTCATAAAGACTTTTGGTCTGATTCTCCTCAACTAATTAACTCATAGATAATTAATTAATTAATTTTCAAACCACTGGTAAGACCAAATTCAAATTTCACTTCATATAGTTAGACCAGGGTCTGCTAACAATAGGAAGGGACCTAGAAATGCAATTTTAGAAAGTGCTATTTTTAGCAGTTTCACCTCTCACCTAATGTGGCCAATGACCTCACTGGCCAAACTGCTATTTTTAGAAAGATCTATTTTTAACATTTCTTTTTGCACATTTTTCAACAGAATTTACATACGATTGCATGATCCTACATGAATTGGTGGGATTGATCCAGATGGCTGCTGGGGATCATCACTTTGGGGTTCTTGGTCACCTTTGGTAAGTAGCAGTCGAAGCTAGATGTAAGGGCAGCAGAGGGGCGAGATGCACCAATGAGAATAGATCTAAAGGAGGGGCAGATCCCCCTCGTCCAAGAGGCCCCATCATGAGCCTTTGCAAACTAGCGGTGACATCAGGGTGCAACAGTGGCTTCGAAGGGTGAAGAGAAGGAAAACAACGCAGGGATTAGGGTAATGTCATTTGTAGAGTACAAAGACCTGTGACTTAAAACTTATACAGACAATTAGACACTGAAATATCAAATTTTATAAATATCCATCTTCGCACACAGACCCTTGTAGTGCATATTTAAGGGCTTCATAATGATAAACAAATAGAAGGCGCCATCGACATAGAAATATTATTATTATTATTATTAAACTAAGAAAATAAAAACAAAATTAAGAAATAATAATAATAATATTAATAACCCCTATAAAAAAAAAATAAAAAATGAGGTGGGAGACACGATTTAAGAGGGTGTGGAACCAAAAGAAAGGGTAGGAAACCAATTCATGTTGATCTTCCAACCATCATCTATATTCAAATTTCTAGAGTGTTTTTCAATTTCAATGGATTCTCTGAAATTCTTGTAATGTTAGTGATTTATCTTAGCTAGGATCCTAATTTTTTCAATGTAAATATGGTTTTTAGATTTCTTAGCATGCTCTGCAAGAGCAGAGGAACACGATCTAAGAGGCTTAATGTTATTTATATGTTCTTGAACCCTTTGTTTAATAGATCAACCTATTTCGCCAACATAGGGAGCACCACATGAGCGTGAAATTAAGTAAACACCTTTGATGTTAGAAGGGTCAACAAGATCCTTGACCAACCTCAACATACCCTAAATAGTATTTAATGCTTTGAAGGAGTTAGAAAGTTGATTATTTCTTAAAATACGAGCAATCCTATCAAAGGTTCCATGAATATAGGGAAGTTGAACCTTGGGGATATGATTTATAAGGTCCCTTTTTTGTCTAGGGCCTTGGATGGCTCTATGGAATGCCTTGATGTCCTCATATTTCTTATAACTATTTCTTATGAAAACATCCAATAGGTTGGTTTTATCCTCCTTAAGGTGACTCTCGTTGGGAATCCTTAAAGCATGGGTGTCCAAGGTGTTTCATACACTGAATGTTTTAATTGGATGATGATGGGACTTAGCACGAAGGTATTTCTTTGTGTGAGTATTTTTACAGAATACCTAGTGCAAAATGGAACCATCGTCATTCTTGGAAATAAGAACATCAAGGAAAGAAATGCTACCATTACTCTCAACCTCCACAATAAACTTGATAAATTCAGATTAACTATTCAGTTCTTTCTTGAATAATTCCAACTTATCACGACCATGGGGCCAAATAACACAAGAATCATTAACAAATCGTTTCCAAAGCTTCAAATACAAAGGTGTAGAGGTTAAGGTTTTGGTCTCAAAATCTTCCATAAAAAGGTTGGCTATAATTGGGTAGAGAGGGGAGCCCATGGAAACTCCACAAGTTTGCTCATAGAATTCACCTTGAAAACTGAAGAATTTGGAATGTAAGCATAATTTGACTAGCTTGGTCATGTTGGGATCAGTAATACGACTAACGATAACCACAACTTCATTAATGAGAATATTGGTGTAAAGATAATCCACATCAAAAATAACCAAGATATTAGAAGGATCCAACCTAATATCTTTAATTTGAGTAACAAACAAATAGGAATCATTAATGAAAGAGCTAGTGAGATCCACCAATGAGTTCAACTGTTGGGCTAAGAGCTTAGCTAGAAGATAAGTTAGTCCACCAATAGTATTAATGATGGGTCTCAAAGATGCACACTCTTTACGAATCTTACAGAGGCCATAGATTCTATGGGTGAGGGGATTAGATTCCACTAGATTTTTACTTAATTGGATGAGGGAATTATCAGACTTGATGGCATTAGCGACTTCTTTTGAGACATTTTTAAGATGATTATTCCCAAGCTTCTTATCAATCCCACTATTATTTAGATGTTCCAACATTTTATTTACATAATCCTCTTTATTAAAAAAATAAAAAAATTCCACTTTTATCCGCTTTAAGAATAACAATTTCAGTGTTATTCTTAAGAGTTTTCAAGAGAGAAACTCTTGTTTATGAATGTTTCTCTTAGGAGACTTAGCCCTTCTAAGAAAAACAATACAATATTATCCAATAATTTCCTTAGTGCTATCCAGTAAATCCTTAATACCTGATTCAATACAACACATGATATCTTCAATCGGGATCCTCTTGGGGGAAATAGCAAAATTTAAACCTTTTTGCGAAATATTACAAACATGACCATCTAAAGTAAAGCTAGAAAGGTTAATAACTTTATTACCAGGTAAAGAGGAAGAGTTACTATTATTAATAAAGGAAGGGTAAACACCTTTCCATCTGAAGGTTTGGAAATGATTTGTTGATGATTCTTGTGTTATTTGGTCCCATAGTTGTGATAAGATGGAATTATTCAAGCATCATTTGACTAGTCAATCTAACTTTATCAAGTTTACTATGAAGGTTGAGAGTAATGTAGTCTTCCTTTCCTTAATGTTCTTATTTTAGAAAATGATTATGGTTCCATTTTGCACCAATTGTTCTATAAAATGACCCACGTAGAGAAATACCTACATGCTAAGTCCCATCATCATCCAACACACAAATTTGACATATTAAACAAAATGACCAACTTTTCTTTAAGGATTTCCGATGAGTCACCTTAAGGAGGAGAAAACCAACCTATTGGATGTTTCCATGAAGAATAGTTATAAGAAATGTGAGGGCATCAATGCATTCCATAAATCCATCCAAGGCCCTATACCAAAAACGGACCTTATAGGGCATATCCCCCAGATTTAGATTCTCTATATTTTGAGAACCACTAATAGGATTGCTTGTATTTTAAGAAATAATCAAGTTTATGCCTCCTTAAAATTTTTAAATACCATTTGGGGTATGTTGAGGTTTGTCAAGAATCTTATTGACCCTTCTAACATGAAAAACATCTACTTAAATTTGTGTTGATGTGGTGCTTTCTATGTTGGCAAAACAGGTTGATCTATTAAGAAAAAGATTCAAGAGCATATAGTTGACATTAAGCATCATAGATCATGTTCCTCTACTCTGATGGAGCATGCTGAGAAAACCAAGCACCATATTTTCATTGAAGACTTCAAGATCCCAGCTAAGATAAATCACTATCATCATAGGAAGTTTAGAGAAGTCATTGAAATTGAAAAGCACTTTGGAAATTTGAACAAAGATTATGGTTGGAAGACTAGCAAGAACTAGATTCCTGCTCTTTCTTCTGGTTATGCTTCCTCTTGAACCCTATCTCCCCCTTATTTTATTTTTAGGGTATTATATTATTATATATTCTATTTTTTCTTATTTAATAATAATAATAATATCTTAATATTATATATTTATTAGGTGATTAATATTATAATCTTTATTCTCACCACACACATATTAAGATTATTATTAATATTTATATTATAAAATTTAAATTTAGATTTAAATTAATACAAATAATTATTATTTAACTTTTAACTTCAATTCCTAATACTAATTCCTTAATTTTAAAATTCTTTGTTTAGGATTTTATTGATCTTAAAATGATTTATTGATTTATTAATATAATTTTTATTAATAAATTATATATGGATGTTTATAAAGTACCTTAAAAAATCCTGTTGATTAACTCTAATGTTTATTATTGCATTAATATTTATTATGTAAATTAGTTAAATTATTACCTATATATTACCCATATTATTGATTTTATATTTATTCTCGTAATATTAATAACCTAAATTTATATTCCATGGTTTTAAGATTCTTATGTATTTATAGAAGATTATTATTATTATTATTTAAATTATTTCATATTTAACCCTAATATTATTAAACTTATTTCCCATATTTGGGTGTTAGGTTTGTATTAGCCACCTACTCTACAATGGATCGACAACGTCCTCCACTTGGCAACTATCCTCCCCTCTGTACCACAACTGGCTACAATTCTTTTTAAAATTATCGCCTCAAGTCTTCTCAATTTATTCTCTCATGCTGATTACCTTGATGTTTCACCTGTTGCTTCGTTGGGTTCATGACCTCGCACCATGTCTTCCTTTTGCTACTTCCCTCTTGTTCCATTGCTCCAAGCCTTGACTCTTCAGCTTACCTACCCCGATTCAGCTCACACTTCCTCCCTTGTTCCATACTCCTGTTTTGCTAACCTTAGTAGCTCAATCATGAGTCATGAGTGTGGCAAAGGTCGATGCACTAGTTGTGGCAAGGGTATAGGGTGCCCTCTAATGACCTTTGATGAAAATGCAAAGTTAGCTTTGTTTGACAATGATATCTTGCCTCACATTTGCCATTAGGTCCTTGAACTTGAATCAGAGGCAACTAGTCAAGGGAGAAATACATTATGGGCTCTTTGCAATTTGCTCGCCAGCTCAAAGAATGGGATAGGGACAAATCACATGCCACCTGCTAGATAATAAAGATCTTAGCTTTCCATAGCCACGCCTCAAGTTCTCTTTGTTGTCTCTCCCATGACCTCGAAATAGATTTCCCTCCTAACATCCCCTCTCCCTCCTCCCATACCCCCTCAACTTCAGTCTTCCCTCCCCTGGGCTCTACTTCTCCCCCCATTTTCATGGCTCCTGTAGATTGTTCCTCTCCTATGTGCATGCATTCGGGAGTTGATCCTCAACTAACCACTTTCATAGTGATAGCTCCTGCAACCTCTCCTCCCCACCCCATCCCTCATGGATGTTACATTATTGAGGAGAAGCTTGAAGAAGCAGGCATCACCAATTCTTTTGGCATTGGGAAAGCTTAATTCATGTCATTCGAGTCTTCCACAAGGTCTTATGATGCTGAAGTTTCTTATTTTTTTCATGAGTCTTGTTTGTTTTGGCATTACACTCAATTGGTGGCCTGGTACCACTCAGTTCAAAATTGAAAATTTGTTGTCTTCTTTAATGTTAAGTAACAAGCTCAAACTAATATTTTTTGTTAATGTCTATGGTTTCCCCTTTTAAGGGTAGACAATTTTTTGTGAATGTGTTTGGTTTCCCCTATGGAGCCATGGGCATAGATCTACCATGGTGTCCATTCTATATGTTATGCACATTTCATTGTTAATATAATGTGAATCCTTTTTCTTAACAAAAAAATTATTATTAAACTTATAATTGATTTGAATTAAGTTATATTTATTTATTATAATGTAATTACCCTACTTTATTTTTTATTTTTTATTTTATTTATTTTTATTTATTTAGTTATTTATTTATTTATTTAGTTTTATTTATTTATTTTTCAGTTGGTTCATGAACACACCGCGCACTGGATAGTCATTACGTCCATTGTAAGAACTGGGTTGATCGACCTCGAAGGGGATCAAGCCCCTCGGCCAATAGCTAGAGCTGACCCCAAGAGCTTTCAGGGAGAATTGACCCTGTGACCTCCCGATCACCGAGGCACTAATTTGACCAGTTGAGCTAACCCTTAGGGCTTACCCTAGTTATTTATTATAATCATTTATTTTTTATTTTATTTATTTCCTAATGATTATCATCCTTGATCTTTGACTAAATCATTTATTTTTTATTTTATTTATTTCATAATGGTTATCTTCCTTGATCTTTGACTTAATCATTTAATTTTTTATTTTATCTATTTCCTAACGACTATTTTATTTGACCTTTGACCTAATCATTTATTTATTTATTTCCTAACAATTATTCTCGCCCACCTTTGAAATAATCATTTATATTTTATTTTTTTATTTCCTAATGGCTATTTTCTTTGACCTTTGACCTAATGATTTATTTATTTCCTAATGGTTATTTTCTTTGATCTTTGACCAAATCCTTGAGCTTGTAGGAATTCTCCCCCCTTTTTATTCCTCATATTGGATCAAATTCTCTTCTTCTAATCGTCCTAAATACAAACCACATTAGCTATTTTGAAACATGTCGGCAATCTAGAAGATTTATGTGATGCATTTAGAAGACATGTCTCTGAATAACTCTACTCACAAAATCCTTCATTCAAATAATTAGTTCAACAATCAAAGCCCTCCAAAAAGTGAACAATATCCTTTAGAGGAGTAGCACAACCCTAAAGACAACAACTTTTTGGAATCTTGGAAGGACCCAGTTGAAGCCCCAAAAATTAGGTCTACAACAAGGAGGATACCACCTGGTCCCGACCTTGGTTAGCAACTCCTTTTCCATTTGGTATAGTGGGTCCGATTGGGGATATGGGACCAGTTTCCCAATTTATGTGTGTGTGTGTTTTGAGAATTAATATTTCCTTCCTAATAATTTCTAAGTAAAATGCTTTTATTCTAAATCTAATTTATCAATGTGTAATTGTATTCTAATGAATAGAAATATCTAATTCTAAAAACCAACCTGAGATTTAGTCTTTCTGTTATGTGATCTAAAATAATTTCTAATGGCAATTGGTAATAAAGATCATTCAATTGCTATGAGAAAATAATTCAATAAAGATAAACCGTTTCATATAAAAAGTTAGATGAAACAATTGTGAAAAGCATATCGCATAATAAGTCACTCATATATTAAGCATAAATAGAATAGCTATCACCGTACAAAAGTGCCAAATGATAACTCAAGCATTCAAGCATTCATATATAAATAAATGAATATAAATATCACCTTAACACATAAGCAGAAATTGTTAAGAGATAAAAGTACCATTTATAATAATTTCTACTCATGAGCTTCAACAATAATGATTTATCTCTTCTTAATTCAACATCTACTAAGAGTACAAAAGTGCAATTTCAGTAGTAGATATTAAACACAGATATCAATAAATCTTGTTCCATTCAATCATCAAAACCTCCTTAGAGGGTGCAGAAGCGCATGTTCTAAGGACAAGTTTTTGACAAATTTAAGGACCCTTCTCTAAATGCATGAGAGGGGTTAAAATACTACTAGCTAAATCTAAAAATAGTTTATTAAAAAAATGTAGGAGGCAGTTTAAATGACCGTCCTCATTTCAGGAAAAAAATAAAGCAAAACTAAAACTGGCAATTAACTATCTATGTATCTGTTCCTTGTAGTCGCAAGTGTCCAGCATTGGCTTGAGGAGAGTTGGCTGGCCGACCTCCGACTTTAGCTGTCCTATAAAAATGGAATCGGCAAGTGCTGGTGCCATCTTCTTAGCAGATTTAGTGATACATTTGAGAGTCATGCACTAGCTATGTGGTTCTACCAAGTACTCCCAGTAAGAATCCCAATTCAACTTGGTTAACCTTTTGATGGACTTTGCTCTTTCTTAAGCCTTTTGTCTCCATCTTATCTGTAGATGTTGTATAGTTGGTAGAAATCTACATATCACTTAAGGATATCCCTAATAGATACCACTTGTTTTTAGAGCTCGGGTTTTTCCTTTGCCCTTTAGCACTTTTTCCTACAATTTTCTGGGTTTACAGGTGACTGAGTGATTAGAGGCTTTCCTTGTCAAGGGGTTTTGCCCTACAAACTGCCTCCGTTTCTCGATCCGGGCTTCCCTGGTGCTATTTTTCGCCTCTTGCATGCTTTTTTGTTAGAGGATATAAACCTTAAATTTTGTGGAAAGAACGACTCCATGAGTTATTAGTTTTGAGTTTTAAATTGTCTATCCATTATGTCAACACTATCCAATACCCATTTGACCATGTTCGTGTATGGAAGAATCTTGGGCCTCACCGCTATCTAGTGCAAGAACGAACATGCTAGTTCTATAATCAACGCCTCAGATGACCCACGTGAATCTGCAGTTGTTGTAAGCTCCATTACTCTAGGATTTTCTTCCATGAGTAGATTGTGCATGCCTTCCCAATTGCTAATGCCAACATCTTTATTACAGGTGGTGTTTGTGTATAAAGGTGCCATTTCTTTGTCTTCAGAACTCGGAGCTTTTCCCTTTTTTCCCATAATATTTTGAACACTACTCATGCATACTTTTCTACTTTTCGCTCCTGCAATTTGCAAAATGTCGAAAGAGTTATGATAAGAAAAAGGTGACGGGAAAGCATTAAATGCCAAAATCATATAAAATATATCACCCTAGGTGAAATGGCCCTTTGATCAGATCAAAACCATATTTTATTAATGATTAACAACTAACTCATTAAATTAACACTAATGTGCATTACTAGGCATTGGTTTACAGAAAAACTTTTTCAAATGGCAAGCCCTGTAGATCTGTGATAAGGCGATTTTGCGATTTGCTTTGTAATATCGCAGATCGCAATATCGCTAATCCGTTGCATGTGACAACCATCCATTACCATATGTTTTCTGTGAAATGTGATTTGCAAGACGCGCCATCACATGTCAGCGATTTGAGGTATTTCACCTTAAGTGATATTTGAGGCATATGAAGAACTGTGATGTGATGAGTGCCTTCAATGCGTGATTTTGCATCGTGATTTCAAAATCTTAGGATTATGTTTATAGGATGGCATCCATTACCTTTTTGCGATGCGACACTCTTTATTGAGAGAATGGTTTTGTTCGAAAGTATCATAAAACTTAAGTCTTTTTAGATTTTTTGGGTATTCTCCTAAGTTTATGATAGTAATATTTATTCAAAAAGGGAATACAAGTACTAATTTATTTTTTAAAATTCTTGGATAAAGGGTCTCCACTTATTTAGCATTAGTAATAAAACTAAATAAGAAGGGGGTTGTTGATGGCCACAACAATTGGCAATTCACTTGGAAGAACCAGTTGTCTCTGTTTTTCTTTTGATTTTCTAAACTTCCAAAACAGAAAGCTTTTCTAGAAAATCAAACTTTATTATAGAAGTTAAAGTAGACCATGCTTTCAGCTATCAATGATAGTTTGTTTCTTCTATGTTAACTTTGATTTTTTTACTTCCTAGAGCTAGTCATTGTATTTACATCAATCACTACTTGGTTTATAAAGATAAAAACGAAGTTCTCTCTGTGAATCAGTTTTAAATATGCTCATTTGTCGTAGCGTTGAGCCTCTGCTGCCAACAGGCGCTTATAACCTTGATAGGGTTACCTATTACCCAGCAATGATCCTGTATCCTACTTGGAGAAGTTTACGATTTTCAAAGGGAAATCCATATCCACACTTATTGCTTTTATTTTATTTTAATTCTTAAAGAACAATGCCTTGTTTTGGTAGCCAGATTATGACAATGCCACTCACTTGATTTATAACTTTGTTGAACAAGCTGGCTCGTGATGAGACCCCTTCTCTTTTGATTGCAACGATCTTGAGTCATTTCCCTATTGTGGTATGCAGTTTTGGCAAAGTCAGCAAGCTATAATATCTTATGATTAGGATAAGTCAGCTTGTGATGAGACCTATTATTCTTTAAGTTAAAGTGTATCGCTAGATTATTCCTTGAAGCTCGTAATTCTCTAGGTGGGGAGGAAGTCATTGTTTCCTTAAGAATAGCTCTTGATGACAACTGTAGAGTTTTTGGAAAGAGATTTCATACAGACAATCTATGTCTTGTTTCTGATACCTTTGATTTGATTGATATAAAAAAAATTCCCACTAAAGGTTTCTTTTTATCAAATTTTGTAAGGTTGAAACTAGTATCATTTTCAGGTTTATAGTCTTTGACTGTACCTTTCAATAATAATGACCAATTTTCTAAATCATTTCTATTTATGCAAGCAAAAAAAAAAAAAAAAATAGCAAAATCTAAAAGAAATACTTATCCTTTTCGTGAATTCCAAATGCAACCATTTAAAACTAGTTTTATTATCAAAATAAAGGAAAAGCTAATTTACAAAAATATAAGAATGATCTCCTATGGAAAGTATTTTTTGAGGATCTGCCCATTAACAAGTATAGATTCTCTTTTTCTTGTTAAATCCTGTAACATAAAAGTAGATGGAGCTATGATTTCTGCAATTTGGAAGGGGCCAAGCCACATTCATTGGAATTTTGTATGTTTGCGCTTTTGCTCATGAGCCTTATCCCATTTTAAAACTAAATCTCCAATTTGAAAGTCCTTTCTGGATATCATGTTTGAATCAAAAGAAGCTTTTACTAGTGCTTGGTGATGAGCATGAGTTATTTTAGCCTGTTCTCATTGCTCTTCTAGCTTAAGGATTTGCAGCTTCCTTAGTTGTAAGGAACAAGTTGGTCTCTCATCAATAAATTGAACTAAGGCCAAAGAGGGAATCACTAGATGAGTGGGAAGGACCACTTTTTTCCCATAAACTGAATTAAAGGGAGAAGTGCCAATGGAGGCTTTCTGCATTATTCGGTCTGCCCATAGAGCATATACTAAGGGTTTGTGCCAATTCTTATGATTTTGATCGAGGGTTCGCTTAATGATTATGATTAAGATTTTATTTGTTGATTCAGCTAATCCATTCCCCTATGGGTAATAATTGGTAGAGCATTTAAGCTTAAAACCTCTTTTGAGTGCAAATTCAATCATAGCGTTGCCAGAGAAATACGATGCATTATCAAACATTAAAGCAGAGGGTAAACCAAACCTGGTGATTATTAACTGATCTATGAAATCAATGATGTGTTCGGAATAAGTTGTCTTGAGAGGAACTAATTCTACCCATTTAGTAAAATAATCTATAGCTATAAGGATATACCTATGATGTTTAAAAGAGTGAGGAATGATCTCACCTATTATATCCAATCCCCATCGATCAAAAGGTTGATTGAGATTGACGGGTTGCAAAGGCAACGCTGGTTTCTTTTGTCTTCCTGCAGCAGGTTGACAAACTTGACATTTCCTTACGTAGCTATGTGCGTATTTGAATAGTGTAGGCCAATAATACCCTGCACACAGGATTTTATGTGCTGCAGCATCTCCAGCATAATGTCCACCTGCTGGTCCATCGTGGAGTTCCTGCAACACCTTTTCAGCTTCAGATTTCTCAAGACATCTAAGGAGGATAGAATCATAATTCATCTTAAAAAGTACATCGTTCATGAGCTGATATTGTTTAGCTTTCAATCTTAGGGCTCTTTATACAGTCTAGGTTTGAAGGAGCATATCCGTTTTTTAGATAAAATATGATATCAACATACAATGATTCAATATCATTTAGGATTACCTCATACATTTGTACTTTTGCAGATGGTATTTTGGAAATAAACGATGCTCCAGCCAACATTTTGCAAAATCCTTGAACTTTTACAATATTTGTTGGTTTGATTTCAGCGTCATATTCTTGTAAGCCAATAACCCAATTTGCTCTTTTCTCACCCACGTCCTTCTGTACTAAGAGATTTCTTATCGCTGGAAACGATACTATGATTTTTCTATGGGTTTTAAGCAGAATGGGTCTGAAATGTTTGATCACTTTGAAAACAACATAAGCTTGTTTCTCGACGTCAAAATAATTTAATTCAGCCCCTTGTAGATTTGAACTCAAAAAAGCAATTGGCGATTTCGCCTTATCTTGATTTTCTTGAGTGAGTATCACAGCATATGATCTATCAGAAGCAAATGTATACAAAATGAAAGGATCAGAGAAATTTGGAGTTGCTAAAGATGGAGTGTTTACAATTGCTTGTTTAATCAGATCGAATGCTTCATATTCCTCTTGGCCCCATTTGAAGATTGAATTCTTTTTAATCATTGCTTGTAAGGGAGATACAATCCTTGAAAAGTCTGGAACAAATATCTTTACAAAATTAATCTGGCCAAGGAAGGATAGCATATCTTTCTTGCTGTGAGGCAAGGGTATTTTGGAAATCTCCTTGATTCTGTCGGGATTAATATGGATTCTAGATTTTGACAATATAAATCCAAGAAGTTTTCCTTCAATTAAGGCAAAAAAATGCTTTTTTGGATTAAGTGAAATTCCATACCTTTGGCAACATTGGAAGATCTGTTTTAAATTTCTGAGATGATTACCTCATTTTTTGGAATATACAGTTATATCATCCAAATAGATTACTACTGATTTGTTTACTAATCCCATAAATACGATGTCCATGGCCCTTTGAAATGTGGCACCAACGTTGATTAGACCGAAAGGCATATTTTGATATGCATAAGTACCCCATTTGGTTTTGAACGTGGTCTTTAATTGATCGTCGGGATGGACCACAACTTAGTTGTAGCCAAAGAAACCATCCAAGAAGGACATTAATTCTGATCCTGTAACTGCTTGTAATATTTTCTCCATGGGAGGCAAAGGAAAATTATCTTTTTGGTAGGCTTTGTTAAGATTTCGAAAGTCAATGCAAATTCTAATGTCTCCATTTTTCTTTCTAACGGGAACCATATTGGAAACCCATCTAGAATGTCGAATAGGAAAAATGATTTTGGCTTTCAATAATTTATTGAGCTCAGATTTGATCTGGTTCTTCAGATTAGGATGGATATTTCTTAGCTTTTGTTGGACAGGTTTTTCATCGTTTATCATTGGGATAGTATACTGAATGATAGAAGTGTCGTAAGTCTTAAGTTCATCATAGTTCCAGGCAAAGACACTTTTGTATTGTTTTAGGAGACGAATGTATGCCAATATTTCTTCAGGAGCTAGGCCAAGACCTAGGTTGATATTCTATGGCTTGGTATCAAATCCTAGATTTACTAATTCATAGTTCAAAGTTGAACATTGAAGTTTTGAATTGGTAGATCTTTTGAATCAGTCTTTCAAATCATATAGGTCTTCCAATTTGACTACTGATTTTGGCATAACATTATTAGTGCTATCTTGTTGCAATTGTTTGCCATGGTGGTCCTCATCAATTATCTGATTAGTGTAAGATCCCTCTGATGTGAGGAAGCTTACAATATTAGGATCATCATTGAAAATTCTCCAATTGGTAATGTTATTAGGAATCGAGGGTCTAAAGATCAATTCCATTGAGAATCTGTCTGGGCTATAGTCTTTTGAGGGAATGAGCTTGGAAGCTATGTTTGCCAAGAGGTCAGCACTGGCATTTTGGAGTCTGGGAATTGATGAAATATTGAATGCTATAAAATGTTCAGTCAGATCTTGTGCTAAAGATTGATAATGCTTTAAATGACCTGATAGACAATGTATAGTATTCGTACTTGTCTGATAACAATTTCAGAATCTACGAAGACTTGTAGATACTTAATATATAATCTGATTGCTTTGTATAATCCTTGGACTAAAGCTTCGTATTTTGCAGTATTATTGGTGCAATCGAACTCAAGTCTACAAGTTAGCATAATTTTCTTTCCCTCTGGACTAACTAATACGCATCCTACTCCTACACCCTCGTTGGACTTATAACCGTAAAAAAATAACTTCCAAAATAAAGATTTATTTACAAGACAATCTATAAAATTAACACATTTAGAACTATCTATTTGAGAAAACTTTTCTACTTGAGATAAAACTGAATGTTCTAAGTAAGGCGAAGTATGAGCATTAAAATTTCCTAAGAAAGAGTCAACAGAATAGTTGCTAATTATATTGATGTTGTATGCTACAGGTTCATTTTCTCCTTCCAATTCTATTACTATGTATTTTTTATGTCTTTCTCACTTAACCTTTATCTGATTTGGTTTACCATTCTAAGGGAGCCACATATGCAACCAGTCGGTTTCAAAGTATCCATGAAGCTTTTCAGACCAATCTCTACTAAGAATTAAGCCATAAAATTCTGAAATATTTGCAACTAAAATATCAATACCTTGACATACCTTTGGGTTAGATGACAACCTTATGGTAACTTGATTTAGTTCACCGATCACTTCAAACTGTGACTGGTCCAGCTGAACTATGCGTTCCGTAGATTTCTAAGGTTGGACATTCAACTTTGCAGATATTAATTTAGGTAAGATATTAGATGAAGCTCCTGAATATACTAAACAATTATGAAATTTTTTGTTGAAAACTTCATAAGTAAGAAGAAATGGGGGAGTATGAGATCTTGACCTTCCTCCAATTATAGTGATATCATTTGGATCAACTTTATTAATCACATTAGTTGGAGGTCTTCCCATCTTGTGAGAAGCTTACAAGATTACAACAGTAGGTAGAGGTGCAATAGGCATTGCGTGTAACTCTTTCAAAAGTAACTTTTGTTCATGTTTTAACTTGCTCAATTCATAAAAAGTAGTGTTAGCCCTAGTCTTCTTCATGTCTTCTATGATATTATACTCCATCTCATTAAAAACAATCAATGTTTAGATGGAGTTGGTGAATCTGTTTGGACTGGGCTTGTTTGAGTTTCTTTGAGTTACGTTTTCTTACCCATGACTTTATCCTTAGACATTGAACTTGTGCTCTTTGGATTAGGAGTAGGTTGTGGAGGATCGAGTTGATTTCTACTTCTAGTACTGACTAGTGATGCCTCTTGATCCTCTTCATCTGGGAGGATGAAATCCCACATCCCCTGTACTTCTATAACTTCTTCTTCATCAGTAGGCTCTTCGTTAGAAACTTCCTCTTCTTCTTCTTCTGATTCAGCATTTGTGATAGCATTGGGAGGCTTTGAATCAGTCAAAGCATTTCTTCTATAAGGCTTCTAAGAAGTTTTAGAAAAAGTCTCTGCTACTTGTTTCTTAATGTCAACCATCTTGTTAGACATGGTTTTCAAAACTTTCTGCAATCCTTCTAAATCAAATGGGTCTTTCGATTGTTTTTCTTTGGATCTTCTTTAAAAGTAACCTTCTTAGATTTTCGTTCATCAATGGCATTTTTCTTTTCTAAGGCTATGATACATTTCTCTACCGCTATTGCTTCCTTCATATTGTCAGCTAAAGTTGTTTTGTTAGCCCTATCAATGAAGATTGCTATGTTTGATGGTAGAGAATATATGTATCATTCACTTCGAACTTCTTTGCTAGGCTTGGAAGTGGTAGGAATTTTGTTCAAAAGTTTATTGAAACGTGAGTTAAAATATTTGACAGGTTCCCTTGATTTAGCCCTAAGATTAGATAGGTCATTGATCAGTGTCGCAATAGACCTGTCATCACTGAACTTAGTCAAGAATTGCTCTTGGAAAATATCCCAACTAGTGAGAGATCCAAATGGTAATGAGAAATACCATGATTAAACTGCTCCTTGCAAAGTGTAAGGAAAGAGTCAGAAAACAACGTCTTCATTAGTAACCCCATTAATATTTATAGATAGGATAAAGTTGTTTATATATTTTTCTACTAGCATGCCTGCTTTAGGATTAAACTTAGGCAACCATTTTTTAGGATGGGCTGGTATTTGACTCAAGGGTGTAGGCATTAAGACTGCCCTTGGGTTATTCCATGGAGTTTGGGCCATCGTTGAACTACTAATAGAGGAAGGCACATAAGATGTTCCTTGCGGTTGGGAAGATGAGGATATTACAGTTCCAAATGATTGAGAAGCAGATGTTGAAGTTCCAGTGGTATGGTGGACAATAATTTGAAGTGGAGGGGTGGACAGTTGGCTTCGCATTGGAGAGGTTGAGATGGATGATGATGATGAAAGAGTCTTGCTATCATACCCTTTAGGTGATTTCCTTGCTCTTTTCCTTGTAGGTAGAGGTAACTCAGTTGGTTCGATACCAAACTTTTCACTCTGCAATCTAGTAAGAGGATGAGAAGGGTTATATTGTGAAGTCAAACTACCTTGAGATTTTTCAGATTTTTGGGGTGATATGGAAAATTGTAGAAGTTTATGGATCAAAGATTTGACTTCAGGAGGTTCAATAGTAGATTTCTCGGAAATTTTCAGGCTTGTGGCAGTGGTTGTTGTTTTATCGACTTCTCTCTCAAGATTTACAGATTCTATATGCGATGGAGAAGTCGGGGGAGATGGTGAGGGTGATTTACTCTCAAAATGGTATTTAGATTTAGATTTAGATCTACTTGCCATCCATAGCTCGGGCCCCCCCTTCTAGCACCAAATATGTTGAAGCCCTGAAAATGGTGTCTACAACAAGGGGAATACCCACCTGGCCTGGACCTTGGTTAGTAGTTCCTTTCCCGTTTGGTATAGTGGGTCCTACTCGAGATATGGGACCAGTTTCCCAATTTATGTGTGTGTGTGTGTTGAGAATTGATATTTCCTTCTTGATAATTTCTAAGTAAAATTATTTTATTCTAAATCTAATTTATCAGCATGCAATTGTATTCTAATGAATAGAAATATCTAATTCTAAAAACTAACCTGGGATTTACTCTTTCAGATATGCGATCTAAAATAATTTCTAGTGGCAATTGGTAATAAAGATCATTCAATTTCTATGAGAAAAGAATTCAATAAAGATAAACCATTTCGTATAAAAATTTAGACGAAACAATTGTGAAAAGCATATCGCATAATAAGTCACTCATATATTAAGCATAAATAGAATAGCTATCACCGTACAGAAGTGCCAAATGATAACTTAAGCATTCAAGCATTCATATATAAATAACTGAATATAAATATCACATTAACACATAAGCAAAAATCATTAAGAGATAAAAGTACCATTTATAACAAGTTGTACTCATGAGCTTCATCAATAATGATTTATCTCTTCTTAATTCAACATCTCTAAGAGTATAAAAGTGCAATTTCAGTAGTAGATATTAAACATAGATATCAATAAATCTTGTTCCATTCATTCATCAAAACCTCCTCGGAGGGTGCAAAAGTGCATGTTTTGAGGACAAGTTTTTGACAAATTTTAGGACCCTTCTCTAAATGCATGAGAAGGGTTAAAATACTACTAGCTAAATCTAAAAATAGTTTATTACAAAAATGTAGGAGGCGGTTTAAATGACCATCCTCATTTCAGGCAAAAATAAAGCAAAACTAAAACTAAAACTAGCAATTAACTATCTATGTATTTGTTCCTTGTAGTCGCAAGCGTCTAGCATTGGCTTGAGGAGAGTTGGCTAGATGACCTCTGACTTTAGCTGTCCTGCGAAAACAAAATCAGCAAGTGTTGGCGCCATCTTCTCGGCAGAGTTAGTGATACATTTGAGAGTCATGCTCTAGCTGTGTGGTTTTACCAAGTACTTCCAGTAAGAATCCCAATTCAACTTGGTTAACCTTTTGATAGACTCTGCTCTTTCTTGAACCTTTTATCTCCAACTTGTCTGTAGATGTTGTACATTTGGTAGAAATTTACATACCACTTAAAGATATCCCTGACAGATACCACTAGTTTTTAGAGCTCAGGTTTCGCCTTTAGCCTTTAGCACTTTTTCCTACAAGTTTCTGGGTTTATAGGAAATTGAGTGATCAGAGGCTTTCCTTCTCAAGGGATTTTGCCTAGCTAATCACGCATCAGGAACTGCCTCCATTTCTCGATCTGGGCTTCCCTGGTGCTATTTTTCGCCTCTTATGCACTTTTTTGTTACATGATATAAACCTTAAATTTTGTGGAAATAATGACTCCATGAGTTTTTGGTTCTGAGTTTTAAATTGTCTGTCTGTTATCTCAGCACTATCCACTACCCATTTGACCATGTCTATGTATGGAAGAATCTTGGGCCTCAGCACTATCTGGTGCAAGAACAAACATGCTAGTTCTGTAATCAAAGCCTCAGACGACCTGTGTGAATTTGCAGTCGTTGTAACCTCCATTACTCTGGGATTTTCTTCCTCGAGTAGACTGTGCATGCCTTCCCAAGTGGTAACATTGGTGTCTCTGCTACAAGTGGTGTCTGTTTATAAAGTTGTCATTTCTTTGTCTTCAGAACTCAGAGCTTTTCCCTTCTTTCCCATAATATTTTGAACACTGCTTATGTATACTTTTCTGCTTTTCGCTCCTGCAATTTGCAAAATGAGGAAAGAGTAATGATAAGAAAAATGTGACAGGAAAGCTTTAAATGTTGAAATCATATAAAATATATCACCCTATGTGAGATGGCCCTTCAATCAGATCAAAACCATATTTCATTAATGATTACCAACTAACTCATTAAATTAACATTAATGCACATTACTAGGCATCAGTTTATGGAAAAGATTTTTCGAACGACGAGCCCTGCAGATCTGTGATAAGGTGATTTTGTGATTTGCTTCGCAATATCGTAGATCACAATATCGCTAATTCGTTGCGTGTGACAATCATCCATTACCATATGTTTTCTACAAAATGCGATTTTCAAGACGTGTCATCACATATCGATGGTTTGAGGTATTTCACCTTAAGTGATATTTGAGGCATATGAAGAATTGCGATGTGATGAGTGTCTTCAGTGCATGATTTCGCATCACAATTTCGCAATCTTAGTATTATGTTTATAGCATGGAATCCATTACCTTTTTGCGATGCGATGCTCTTTATTCAGAGAACGGTTTTGTTCGAACTTATCATAAAACTTAAGTCTTTTTAGATTTTTTAGGTATTTTCCTAAGTTTATGATAGGGGGTTGTTGCTGGCCACAACAGACCCTTAAGAAGTAGAACATACTCCTTTAAAAACATGTCACACCTAACTTTCAAAGAATATTATGACTCCTTTTGTAATGTCCTATCCTTCCACTGAGTGATGACAGTCACTCAAATGCTGACATGACCAAAAGCATATACACAATTTAACTAGAATGTACAACCATGTGTACAATAAAACCATAATATCCAAAATCGTAACACAACAAGAACATGCCATGATCATTCATAAATAATCACATAACAAGTTTCAAACACCTATATCGTAAATTTATCGAGTGGCTATGGACCTCAAATGTTCCTCCTAACCATAGACCATGCTACTATAGTTTTCTCAACAAGCAATTACCCTCGAGTTGGGACCATCACTCCACTTGGCATCGACCTAGCTCCAACTCCAAGGTACCAAAACCAACAACCTCCAACCAACAACTCATATCGCCCATCAATCCCTAGCTTGGTCGAATAGGGATGTTCAATAGTCCTATGGCTCCAAGAGTTTTGTTAATGTCTCTCGTTTCCCCTTTTAAGGGTAGACAATTTCTTATGAATATGTCTTTGCTTTCCCCTATAGAGGCATGGACACAAATCCCCCATTATGTCCAGACTGTAAGCTATGTACATTTTGTTGTTAATATAATGTGAATAGCCACTCTTACAAAACAAAAAGTCTTATTAAAATTATAATTTATTTGACTTAGGTTATAGTTATTTTTATTAACATTTTATAATAATTTAATTACCATAGTTGTTTCTTATAATCATTTATTTTTATTTTATTTCTTTCCGAACAATTATCTTCCTTGATCTTTAACTGAATTATTTTTTTATTTTATTTCCTAATGGCTATCTTCCTTGATATTTAACTTAATCATTTATTTATTTCCTAATGACTATTTTCTTTGACATTTGACCTAATCATTTATTGATTTTTTCTTTTATTTATTTCCTAACAATTATTTTATTTTCTCTGACCTTTAAATTAATCATTTATATTTTATTTATTTATTTCCTAATGGTTATTTTCTTTTACCTTTGACCTAATGATTTATTTATTTATTTCCTAACGATTATTTTCTCTGAACTTTGACCAAATCTTTGACCTTGTAGGAATTTCCCCCCCTTTTTGTTCCTCCTATTGGCTGAGATTCTTTTCTTCTAATCATCTTAAAGATGAACCACATTAGCTAGTTCAAAATACATGAATAATCTAAAAGATTTATGTGATGGATTCAAAAGGCATATCTCTACATAACTCTACACACAAAATCCTCCATTCAAATAATCAGTTCAATAATCAAAACCCTCCAAAAAGTGAACAATGTCCTTCTAAGAAGTAGTACAACCCTAAATACAACAACTTTCTCGAATATTTGAAGGAACCCTAAGAAGTAGAAGATACTCCCTTAAAAACATGTCACATCTAACTGTAAAAGAATATTATGACTCCTTTTGTATTGTCCTTATCCGTCCACTAGGTGACGACACTCACTCAAACACCAACTGACCAAAAGCATATACACATTTTAACTAGAACATATAACCAAGTGTACAGTAAAATAATAATAAAAAAAATCATAACACAACAAAAACATGCCATGATCATTCATAAAGAATCACATAACAAGTTTCAAACACCTATCTCGTAAATCTTTCCGCTGGCTATGGACCTCAAATGTTCCTCCTAACCATAGACCCTATTGCTCTACTTTTCTCAGTAGAATGTTACCCTCGAGCTGGGGATGTCAATCCACTTGGCATCGACCTGGCTCTAAGGCCAAGGTACCAGACCCAACAACTTCCAACCAATAGGCTCATATCATCGATCAGTCCCTAATTCAGTTGGCTAGTGATATTCAAGAGTCCTATGGCTCCAAAAGTTATGTTGCCCTCATGATTCTTAGGCACCATTCTAGGTCTTCACATAGCCAAGGTACCAAACTCAACAACCCCCAAACAATAGGCTCACGTATCCCATTAGACCGTATCTTGGTTGGCCAATGATTCTCTAGAGTCTTGTAGCTCCAAGAGTTTTGCTTCCCTTATCGTTCTTCTAGGTGCCCTTCCATGCTCTCGTTTAGAGACTCCTATTGCTTTATTCTAATTATTGAACTAAATAAGGGAGCTTCATTTTTATAGACTTGGTGTCCCCTTTACTTTATATTATAATATTATTTTGTAATATTATAATATACTTTCATATCATGATGCCCTTTTGTTGTGAAGTCTCGGCCCCCAAACCTGTTTTGTCCATTGGTCCACAACATAATGACAGGTTAGCTAAAATCCATTGACCTAACCATTTCATTCCCTAGCACACAGGCCTCAATGGAACTTGGCTCACTAGCCCAATAATATTCATTTAGTAACCCAATTACACACACACACTGGCCTTAAAACATATCAGTGATTTAGACTACTAGCCTAACATATCTATACATATATAGACATGAATTTTGGCTCACCATCCTATTCAAAATTTCACCTCACTAGCCTTGGTGTCACATGTACATGTATATTATAATTCAAGGTCGAGGGAATTATATTCCCCTCCCCCTTATTTATGCACTATCCTCAATGCATTGAAATATATGTATAATTAAAACTATAAGAACTATGTCCACACAGTCTTCTCATGTTCCCAGTTGGCATCTTCAGGGAACTCTCAACTCCCTATGTCATCTGTGCACAAACAAAATCTATGCCTCACCTTGACTAGTGTGCAATTTATCATGATCACCATCATACCTTTATTAAGATATCAAATAAAAAGAATTAATACTTATAGCAGTTGGTTCATGTATATTCTTTCTTTGAGAAAGAACATGAACAACCATACAACACACTATTAATAGCAAGAATAAATCACAATGTAAAACTTTAGTCGCATAGAAAACCACATCTGATATTAAAATACCAAAACATTATCCTTGCATTCCTGGCTACAACATGCTACCAAGAATTTGTAACCACTGATGAAAATTTGGTGGTGGTGATATCTTGCCTTCAATGGCTAAATATAAACATGACATTTGATACCACCTATACTGATTTTTCCTGTTTAGCACTCTTTACATGCCACTGGTAACTGGTTCATTGAAACCATTGAGCATATGCCTAGGGGGGCATTCTCAATATATTACTTCCAGAAATTTTACTAGAATTAGAAGGTATATTGTTGATGGTGTTCTAGGCTATCCCTTTAATTTTTTCTAGTTATTGGATGAATCCAATGGATAATACTTGGCTTTCTGACCTAAGAATTTTCATTTATAACCCTGAAATCTATACAATATTTACCATATCATTTATAATAGTTTGATGAGGAGGACAATTCCCATCAGATAAAAGTCCGACAAGTGGAAAAACATCACCATGTACAACAAGAAGATCTACTAGTTGTTCATCCTCTAAGAGGTTTTCAAGAGTACAGACTACGACAAGGTGGGTTGGATTAAAATTTGTAATAAGAAGAGAAACAAGAGGTTCAACACATATGGCAACAGCTAGTATAGTTCTAATTCTTAAATTTCCAAAGAGAATACAACACAATTCTACTGCATCCTCTTTCATCCCCATGGAGTAATTTGATGAGAGTATTCAACAAAACACATCCACTGCATCTGTTTCAATATCACCAACAAGAAGTGCTCTTGAAGAATTTTCAAACAATAACCTTATCAATGCACTAATTGTAGCACGTTGTTCATTTTGTGACCTAGAGCTAAGAATTCCAACCTTAGTGTGTTTTTCCACAAAAAAAGACCTTCCAAAGCTCTTGATGCACTGTACCTTGACCCCCGAGTACTCAAGTGTAATATTGCAACTAGTTGATTAACAACTCCAACAATAGATTCATGTTGTCGTATCTTGAGACTACTAAAGATAATTCCTTAATAATTATGTTAGTGCTTCTTCTGATAGCATCTTGAGTACCAACAGGGAGATACCTTGTTAAGGCTTCTATAGCCCCAACTTCTATCATTACAAGCTTGTTTGAATTATTATTTCTGCAAGATGAGATAAATAATCTTACAATTCTAGGATGTCCTAAAATGGAAGGCTTTTTTGTATTTGTGCCCTCAAATAGTGTAAGGGTCTCAGTATTCTAATAAGTTTGATGCAAACTATCCATGCATGTTCCCAGAACAACATTAATATCTTCTATAAAACCCATTTTCGCACAAAAATACTCAAACTCTTGAGCACATCAACCAAATTCTATTTTTAAGCTTCCAAATTAATTCATTTCTCACATTTTTGTCACAAGAAAAGACATTTCCATTGGCCTGTAGCATGAACCAAAATTTTTATCAAAGCTTAAAAAGAATTTCTAGATGAACTATGATTGCTCCTAGATGGATAGCTTGATTAGTCCACCTATATCATATTGTCAAATCAAGATGCACCTCCTTTTATCAAATATGTGTCTAAATAAGAGATTGAAGCCTCACTTCATGCACCTGCCAGAACAATGCTTATAGAGGGAAAGTTTGAATATGGTCCTTTCCCATATACAGGGATAGAATTAACTATAACTTGAATGGAGGCAGACATATTAATTCGGATTTCCAATTTGCTTCTTGGACCAAGCGATTGTTGGCATTATGATATAGGTATTGTCCTTGATGGAAACTCACTCAAATGAAAGATCACAGTATAGCAGGTAAACAACAAATAATTACAGATCAGTCTTCACATAATGAAGAAAGAGAGGTATACTCAGGTTCATCAATGACAAAGCTATGTATATACACAGGTTCATTGTATACAAGTTGTTTATACATACACACACACTTTCATAGAAGGAAAAGGACATATACCTTGGAAAACTAAGTTTATGGTCCATGGTATTTTGATCCATGGTATTGGTCCAAGGTATCTGGTCTGAGGTATTGACCCTAGGTATTTGGTCAAAGGTATTGGTCCTAAGTGGTTTTGGTCCATGGTATTGAGAAAGGCCTAAAAAATATAAAAGGAGGAGAAGATCATTAGGCCAAGGTGTGCAGGTATCAAATATCTGATGAAGTGTGAGATCTAGTATGTAGGTTAGTAGGTTATGGTGCATTACTAGATCTGAAACAAGGATGAACCTTAGCGGCTGATGAGGGATTAGATCTAATGATGGATTGGGATCTTAAGGCATAAAATGAACTATCATTATGTGTTTTTGCTCATGTATATTCTAGATCTGAATACTAACACATATATTATTTTATAAATGATATGATCTAGGTATAACTAAAGTCTGGAATAGCTGTAGAACTCTAAATTTATATTTGGAGATGTATATGCTGGTTGGCTTTGAGAAAAGTTCATATACATGCACGTTAGACACATGGAAGTAGCATATACCTTATAAAATATGTTTTAGTTGCTTATGTTTGCTGTTGTAGAGTTCTCGGTTCTGGCTTGGGTTCGGGTTACTATATTCTGGTGATAGTATTTTGAATGATCAGATTGATGGGTTTTCAAAGTGATTGATTGATTCAGTTGTGGTTGATTCAAAAGGTGATTGGTTGATGCAGATATATTTGATGATTGAATTACAGTTATGATGTTGTTGAGAAGGTCATAGCCTTCTGTAGGTCGGCACCTACGTACTAGTAAACATATCAGCTAGTACAAGAGCTAGAGGGTTGTAGCTCCTTTCAATAGTAAATGAAAAGCAAGAGAAGGTTGCAGCCTTCTGCAGGTAGAAGCCTGCGTACTGGTATAAGTCTGCACCAGTAAAAAACTATAAACATAATTTTCTTATTATTAAAAGAAGACAGAGATGACAACAGCAGGTGGTTTTTACCCACATTGGGTTTCCAGCTTATACTTGGTGTTCATGTGTGATTCTTATGCTTTATTATACTTTTATTGCACTATCTAATTAATATTTGACATACTGGTTAAATTTCAAAACATGATAAATTGGGTAAATCAAAATTTCTATGCATATATGCTGGTTGATTTAATAATAGTCGCATGTACAAGCTGGTTCACTTAGCTAAATTATTGTACACAAATCTGTCAATGGAAATGAAAGGTTATTGAGTTACTAATACTGATTCAGTGCCGCCCCCTGCTCTTAGTATTATTTCCAACAATTGGTATCAAAGCAGGTCCTTCAGAAGAAGCTTGATCACATGAAGGAAGATGCATCATCATGAGTAATCAAGAAAGTGGAGGATCCATTAGACCACCAATATTTGATGGGAGAAACTTTTTTTATTGCAAGATAAGAACCATAGCCTACCTTCAATCACTTGGAACAAATGTTTTGGAAATCGTGGAAGGAGGATATACATTTCCATCAGCAATTCCTACAGATACGGTAGGTAAAACGCAATATCAAAACAATGCCAGGGCTATCAATATATTATTGGGAAGTCTATCACAATCAAAGTTTGTCAAATTTATGCAGCTCAAATCAGCCAAAGAAATATGCGACAAAATCATTCCAAGATATGAAGGAGACTCTCACATAAAACGTGCCAAACTGCAAACTCTCAGAATTCAATATGAAACTCTTAAGATGCACAATGATGAAAGTATTGCTAGTTACTTCCTACATATAGATGAGGTTGTTAATTGCATGAAAAATCTGGGTGAAGAGATAAATGAAGTTACCTTAGTTGAGAAAGTTTTAAGATCCTTGTCTGCTAAATTTGAATCAAAAGTATCTACCATAGACGAAAAACATGATCTACAGACTATTACTATAACACAACTTCATGAAATATTAATTGCCTTTGAGATGTGAAAAGGAGGCCCATCAGAAATGAGATAAGACACATTTAAATCTTCAACAAAAGGAAAATAAGAAATCAATGAATCAGGACATATTTTAGAAGAAGAAGATGAAGTAAAATTTGTCAAGAAACTTCAACGGGGTTCCGGAAGATTTAGAGGTAAACTACCTTTCAAATGTTTTTCCTATGGTAGAGTCGGTCATTATGCTGCCAAATGTCCTCATAAAGATAAATATGATAAAGGGAAGGAATCTACAAAATGGAATAGAAAACAAAGTGTAAATAAAAAGAGCTACTATACTCATGAAGATAGCTATGGATTATCAAATAGTGATGAAGATGAAAATAGTAATGACTATAGACTTCTAATGGCTTATGAACATAATAAAATTTTGGATGCTTTAGAAGAAGATGACTTCATGAAGAAATCTCTAAACTAAAAATCTGTTTAGAAGAAAAGAATATGATTATAGATACCTTGACATATCAACTTGTTGAAAGAGAAAAACAGAATGAAAAACTAGAATGTGAAATTGTGGGTCTAAGAAAGGATCTTGAGAAAACAAAATCTCTCAATCTTAGATTTGCTAAAGGATCAGAAACCTTAAATGAAATTATCAAATCGCAACGTTCTCCTCTAATAAAGACAAGTCTTGGATATACTGAAGAAGCACCTCAATCATAGAAGTCATCAACCTCCACTAAAAGCTATCTTGATGCAACAAAGAATAGTGAACAATATGACAATCATCAACAAAGGCATAAAGAAGATCACCATGTAAATCATGGTTAGTTTTCTCCATGGATGAACAGAAGTCACAACCAACCTTAGGTAAATCATACTCAATTTGTTTCAAAGATGAATAGAAACTACAATCATCAGATCAATAGATTTGATAATCGCAGGAACTTCTTCAATTGTCAGTGTTTCTCATGTCATAATTTTGGACACAAAGCTACTCAATGTGTTGCTTATAAAACCATCATGACTAGAGAAGCACAAAATCAAAGAAATGTGACAGGGATCAAGAAAAGTTCCTATAATAACTTTTCTCTTTTTGAAAATGAAATAGAATGCTCAATCTATAACAACTTTGGCCATGAAGAATTTGAATGCAGGAGTAAATTTTGGCAAATATCTCAAAATGAGCAAACTCCATTAAATCCCAAAATATGGAGAAAGAAAGAACCACAAACACAAATATTTGGTATAGCCTTGTATGCAGAAGGACAAGAAAACCAATGGTACATCAATAGTGAATGCTCAAAACACATGATAGGTGAAAAAGAAAAACTACGCTCAGATAATTCCTTAGAAAAGGAAAATAATCTCTCATTTGAAAATGACACTCCTGCTGTCATAAAAGGTAAAGGCTCTATTTTCTTGAAAGAAAATGTTAAAGCTGGGAATGTAATGTATGTTGATGGTCTAAAGCATAACCTGTTGAGTGTGAGTCAAATGTGTGATCACGGAAATGAATTGGTGTTTCAATCAAACGAATGTGTTGTTCGTGAGCTTGATACAGGAGAAACCGTGATCAAAGGTACAAGAACTGCAAACAACTTATACATACTCAAGGGAGGACAACAACAGTGCTATCTAAGAAAAAATGATGAAAATTGGTCATGGCACAGAAGATTGGGACATCTAATCTTTTCTCAAATAAGAAAAGCATGCATATTCCAGGTTGTTCATGATCTCTAGATATCAACATTGTTGAAAATACTATATGCAAACCATGTCAATTCGGTAAGAAAACCAGATCCCACTTCATTGAAAAGTAAGGGTCATATAGTAAGCCTCTTGAACTTGTTCATACTGATTTATGTGGACCATCAAGGAAAAAGTCACCTCGTGGAGAAGAATACTTTATATTATTCATTGATGATTTTTGCAGAATGTGTTGAATAGGTCTTCTAAAGCATAAAGATGAAGCATTTGAAAAGTTCAAAGCCTTCAAAGATTTTGTTGAAAATGAATTAGATCACAAAATCAAATGCCTCAGAACTGATCATGGAGGGAAATTTACCTCAAATAAATTCTTTGAATTTTGTGAACAACATGGAATAAAAAGGCAGTTCCTCAACAAAATGGAGTGGTAGAAAGGATGAACAGAACTGTTCAACAAATGGCTCGAGCTATGCTAGATGAATCTGGAACTCTTGCAACCTTTTTGGGTGAAGCTACATTCACCGCCATCACTATTCTCAACCAAGAAAATGTTCAAGTAAACAGCACTCAAACTCCACATGAACTTTGGTATGGTAGGACTCCTATTGTAAAATGCTTCAAAGTTTTTGGAAGCAAATGTTGCATCAAAATGACTGATGAAAAAATTGGTAAGTTTGAACCTAAAGCAGACGAAGGTATTCCTCTTGGCTACTCTTCCTGAAGTAAAGGATATAAATGTTATAATAAAAGACTTTGGAAAATTATTAAATGTATTGATGTTGTGGTTGATGAAGCATGCAAAAATCCAAAACAAATAAAAACTCAAGATTATGACAATGAAGAAGATGAGGATAATTTTCCGACATCAAATCACACTGATTCTGAAGAAGAAACCAATGAAGCACTAGAAGAAGAGATAATGGTAGAAGAAAAGACTTCGTCCAAGTATGTTTAGAAAAATCATCCAGAAACTCAAATTTTAGGGGAAAAAGGGGCAGGTGTGCAGACAAGAAGAACCATTACAAAAGCCTCAAGCTATCTAGCATTACTATCTTCCACCGAACCTAAAAATGTAAATGAAGCATGCAAAGATGAATGTTGGGTCAAGACCATGAATGAAGAACTTGAGAAAATTTAAAAGAATAATACTTGGGAATTAGTTCCTGGACCTCATGGTAAGAATATCATAGGAGCTAAATGGATATTCAAAAACAAGTTGAACGAAAATGGAGAACTTATTAGAAAGAAGGCCAGACTTGTTTGTAAAGGATATGCTCAATAAGAAGGTATATATTTTGAAGAATTTTTTGCACCTGTTGCTAGACTTGAAACCACAATGATGTTTCTTGCTCTTTCTAGTTTTCAAAAATTCAAAGTATACCAAATGGATGTAAAATCGGCTTTTCTTAATGGAGACTTAGAAGAAGAATTCTATATTGAACAACCAAAAGGATTCATTCTTGGAAATGATGCAAAACTTGTATGAAGACTCAGAAAGGCTCTCTATGGTTTAAAACAGGCTCCAAGGACCTGGTAATACCATCTTAACAAATATCTCCACCAATAGGGTTTTTCAAAGCGGTCAATAGATAGCAATCTATATACAAAGATTGACACTGATAAATTGCTAATAATTTTTGTTTATGTTGATGATATCATTTTTGGTAGCAATGAAGAATCCATGAGTCCGAATTTTTCTTTAGTAATGCAGCAAGAATTTGAAATGTCCTTGCTTTGTGAGCTACCTATTTTCTTGGTCTACAAGTTCAACAAAATAAAGATGGTATTTTCTCTCACAAACCAAATATCTCAAACAGATCTTGAAAAAGTACAACATGGAATATTCTAAGCCAGTATGTACCCCAGTGGTAACAAGATGTAGTCTCAGCTAAAATGATGAATCAACAGTAGTACATCAACCAATTTATAGATCCATGATTGGCAATCTGCTTTATCTAATACGTACCCGACCTGACATCATGCATGCAGTAGGAATAGGGGAGATTCCAAACAAATCCAAAGGAATCACACCTTTAGGCAATCAAAAGGATTTTCAAATATCTTCAAGGAACATAGAACTTTGGTTTATGGTACCCTAGAGATACAAATATTACACTTCATGCATATACATATGCAGGTATGGCAGGAAGTGTTGATGATAGAAAAATCACTAGTGGTGGTGCATTTTATATGGGTTCCAAGTTAGTGCCTTGGTTCAACAAAAAAGAAAGTTCAATTGCATTATCTACAGCTGAAGAAGAATATGTGGCTGTTGCATCTCGCTGCACACAACTACTTTGGATGATGCAAACCTTGCAAGACATTCAGATCACATGTACTCCACCCATCTCCATTCTATGTGATAATACAAGTGCCATCAGTATTTCAAAGAATCCAGTCATGCACTCCAAGACCAAGCACATACTCATCAAATATCATTTTCTACATGAATAATTGCTTGAACAAAAGGTCAAATTGGAGTATGTTCCCTCCAAAGAACAGGTTATTGATATATTCACTAAACCACTAGCCAGAGAGACATTTGAATATCTCAGACAAAAGTTGGGAGTAGTTGCTGCATCATCCTGCTGTTAAATCCTATTTTTTCAGAGATAGGTGGTTATACGCAATTTTCATGAAGCGTAGTGGCATACAAACATGGGTTTCTGTGGGCATAGTCGTGTATATGTTGGTTTGAAGAAAAGCAGTGGGACAAACTCAGGAAAAAGGGGTCTACTATGGTTCTGTCAATTATCTGCTATGTTTGATGATGGTTACAATCTGCGGATAACATGTGGAAATATATTGGTCCTCATAAACTTGTTGATAAATTGATATATATCTGATTGATGATGATTCTTTGATATCTCTTACTGACATATGCAATGATTAGATCTAATAGTGAACTAGTGGAACAGGTTCAGGGGGAGAACATGGTATGCTTCTAATAAAGCATTGTTGGCATTATGAATAGAAGTCTTTGGTACCTAACGAGTCCTTACTTTATGATGATAGGTTGATACTCACATATGTTGATTATCATTGTTGATGATGTGGGATGTTCCCTAGTGATGATATAATGAAGGTTCTCATGTAGTTCTTGATAAAGATGTCTATGGTGTTTTCACATACATATGATATGATTTTGTGCTACCACTTTGAGATATGACATATGCTTAGTTGATTCATGGAAGGTTATGATAAGGGAACGAAGCAAGTTGATCTTGATGAGATCAAGAGAATGAGTTGATATATGTCAATATGCTTTGTCACAGGTTGATGATATTTTGGGAACTAATGATGGACATTTATAGGTTGTTGGTTTGGATGTCGTTAATAGAAGTTATTGATGGTGCAGATCATATGATAGTTGCTGATGATTATCATGGTCTTGTTTAAGATATTTGGTCTCTGTTACACATATCATGTATATTATTTAATGCAAAGGTCATGAAAAGACCTAATTTGTAACCCCACTATGTATGGGATGGATGATGTAATGTTTCTTGTATCTGTCATGTATAAACAATTGGTATATTCCCACTTGGTTGGGTGGATGAGTCATGTTATTCTTTTAGAACATCTTTTTGCAGACTTTGCTTATGCTCAGGGGAAGCATGGACTTGATCATGGGAGCTCAATCAGCACACTTTAGCATATCAGAGAATTCATCATGTACTCCGGAGGAGCATGACCCTTTGCCCTTGATGTCAAAGGGGGAGAGTGACTTTGTGTGGTTGTTGCCATCAAGTCCAAAGGGGGAGATTATTTGCATTATGATATAGGTATTGTCCTTGATGGCAACTCACTCAGATGAAAGATCACAGTATAGTAGGTAAACAACAAAGAATTACAGATCAGTCTTCATAGAATGAAGAAAGAGAGGTATACGTAGATTCACCATTGACCAAGTTGTGTATACACGCAGGGTCGCTGTATACAAGTCGCGTATACATACACATGCACTTTCATAGAAGGAAACGCACATATACCTTGGAAAAAAAGTTTCTAGTCCATGGTATTTTGATCCATGGTATTGGTCCAAGGTATCTGGTTTGAGGTATTGACCCTAGGTATTCGGTCCAAAGTATTGATCCTAAGTGGTTTTGGTCCATGGTATTGAGAAAGGCCTAAAAACTATAAAAGGAGGAGAAGATCATTAGGCCAAGGTGTGCAAGTATTGAATATTTGATGAAGTGTGAGATCTAGTATGCAGGTTATTGGGTTATGGTGCATTACTGGGTCTGAACCAAGGATGAACCTTAGCAGATTATGAGGGATTAGATCTAATGATCGATCAAGATCTTAAGGCGTAAAATGAACTATCATTATGTTTTTTTGCTCATGTATATTCTAGATCTGAATGATGATGCATATATTATTCTGTAAATGATATGATTTGGGTATAATTAAAGTCTAGAATAGTTACAAAACTCTAAATTTATATTTGTAGATGTATACACTGGTTGGCTTTGAGAAAATCATGTATACATGCAGGTTCGACACATGGAAGTAGCGTATACCTTAAAAAATATGTTTTAGTTGCTTTTGTTTGGTGTTGCAAAGTTCTCAGTTCTCGCTTTGGTTCTGGTTACTGTATTCTGGTGACAGTATTCTGAATGATTAGATTGATGGGTTGTCAAAGTGATTGATTGATTCAGTTGTGGTTGGTTCAAAAGGTGATTGGTTGATGTAGATGTATTTGATGATTGAATTACATTTATGATGTTGTTGATGGATCCAGTCTAAAAAATTATGAAACGTGGTCCCTCGAGGAAGAGACAAGGTCATAGCCTTCTATAGGCTAGTGCCTATGTACTGGTAAACATAGCGGCTAGTACAAGAGCTAGGTGGTTGTAGCTCCTTTCAGCAGTAGCTAGAAAATGAGAGAAGGTTGCAGCCTTCTACAAGTAGAATCCTGCGTACTGGTATAAGTCTACACTAGTACAAAACAGTAAACATAATTTTCTTATTATTAAAAGAAGATAGAGACGACAGTAGTAGGTGGTATTTACCCACATTTGGTTTCCACCTTATATCTTAATGTTCATGTGGGATGCTTATGCTTTATTCTATTTTTAATGCATTTTCTAATTAATATCTGACATACTGGTTAAATTTCAATACATGATAAATTGGGTAAATCGAAATTTCTTTGCATATATGCTAGTTTCTTTAATAACAGTCGCGTGTACATGTTGGTTGACTCAGCCAAAGTAGCGTATACAAATATACCTATGGAAATGAAAGGTTATTGAGTTACTAATACTAATTCACTCCCCCTCTCAGTATTAATTCCAACAGTGATGTATTTTAGGCTAAGACCAGTTATAAATACCTAATTATTTATGATCATCTCTGTATCCAATGATCAGACTATGAAATTATATATAAATGTTATAACTCCTATAAGATTGCAGAACCATGAACCCTCCCTCAATATTTGATCTCATGATCCATATTTTGTGTCATTGTTCACCTTACAAAGCATACAACCCAAGATCCATGAGTGATATAAGCATGTGCAACAACTATCTCTATAGCATATCAATCGTTATCAACAATGCCAATATATAAGATGATAAATTCTTCATCAAATTCATAAACACCATCTCATCTATTGCATGATTTAGCTTCAACAAGCGACAAGTATGACTAATACATTCTCTATAGTGGTATTGCCCAAGTGCACATACAACACTCCTCAACATAAGGGTCATTATAACCCATCAACATCGCTACAATAAATTCAACATCCATATACTTATCAAAACCCAAAATTTTCTTAGAGGACAAAAATTTAGAAGCACAATATAAAAAGCTATTGCTACCATAGTTGAGATTGAAAATGAATGTGATACAGCCAAGCATGCCCTAGTGCTACCCTTTAAAGTTGGACACGGTTTGTATTTGCATAGATTGGAACCTAGACTACCCTTGATTATTGGAGGAATCAAGATTCCTCATGAAAAAGGTTGTGATGCTCACTTTGATGGGAATGTGCTGCTTCATTATGTTGTGGATGCAATCTTAGGAGCATTAGGTCTACCTACTTCTATTACTCTACCTATGTTGTGAAGAGTATCTAGCAGAATATTGCATGTCTCTATATCTGCAGCACATCCTTCATATCCCTACTGATTAAAGGCCTTTACAGCTTCAATACCATTACCATACTTATAGAATTCACTTATAAATACACTATAAATTTCACTATCTGTAATGCAATCCTTGTCAAGCAATAAGCTAACGAGCATATATACTTCATGCACCTGTTGCTTTAAACAAAATCCATTTATCAAGACATTGCAAGTATTGATATCAAATAAGCAATCTTCTTTTAGCATTGAATGCAAAAGCTTTAATGCTTCCAACATCTAGCCTTTCTTATATAAGCCCTCAATTAAAGTCTTGCTTGTTTCAAGATCATGCACCTCTTTGTTTTTTACTACATCATCAAGGCCTGTAGTTGCTTCATGCAAAATTCCCCTCTACATGCAACATACTCTCTTTATAGAGGGAATTCAAAATGAGTATAGATATCAATATTAGTGCATTTCCCGCTTTGTACATTCTTGCCAGGTGTTTTTAACAACAATCATTGTACCAACTATAGAAGATTCTTGAGAAACATTCAATCTATGGAACTCAAAATGCTTGCTTCTCAATATGTCTATATCATTTTCATTTTCCTAAACAAAGGCTTCATTAAAATCTTCTCTATTTTAGTATACTACTCTGGCAAGCACAACCAACTTTGTTTTTTTATCATCTAAGTCAGTAAGGAAAGCTCTCCATATTCACAAATTTGTAGCCAAATGAACAACCTAAATGCCAAAACATTTATCCTCTGCATTTCTATTTTGGGGTAAAATGGATGCATATCTGGAACATATGCTTTCATCTCCAACATATTGCCATCCTCATTCTTACCAATGTATCTTCACATTGACATTCTGTTCTACTTATTACAGCTAGAATGTAGTCTTGAAGGCCTTCCACATACTAAGGTACTTTTGATGAGAGTATAAGAATATCGTTTGGTTGAGCATTAAGATTTGTTTCCCTTCCTCTCTCCTATATCATATTCTCTGTCAATAAACATTCTGCATACCAACACTAGACATTTTGATGTATATTTTGCTTTTCTGGAAAGTTTAAAGCTGCATATGGAGCTTTAGAGATGGATTTAAGAGTATTGTGGAGTTCAACCCTCATTTCTTATATGGTAGCTATAATAAAAAGGTCAAGGAATTCTTCTATGGACTGAAACCTCTCTAGGATATATTTAACCTCAAAACCATATGATGCACCTTTTCTTGTTGAATTCATTGTGAGGCACATCACCTAGCCTCACACATTTTTTCAATGTTATCAAGCAGAGGATTGTCGCATTGCACTTGCACTAAACAACTCCATGATTGATTCTCTCTTCATTAAAATTAAGACCTTCATGAAGATACCCAATACCATGAGTCAATACAAGATGTAATCTTTTGAAGGTAGCATTTCACACATGTAATCAAAGCACAAGGGATTTGGGGATTTCTCCACTTGAAGCACTCTGGAATTAAATCATTGCAAATATGGTCCCAAGTTGAGCTTCTTGCAGTCCATCATCGATCTCTCTTTAAAAAACTTTAAATGTCAAACATCCCACCGTCCATTTGCCCACTATTAATACCAGTGTCAACTACTTCTTGCATAAAAAATCACAACTTTTTAGCTTACCAAGATCACAACCACATGGGAGTTCTCTACTCATCAATCATCCTATATTGAGTGGCCCATATTTGGTTATTAGTGAAGGCCCCTCAGAGTTGACGAGGATCATTTTAATGAAGCGAGATTGTAGAAGTCCCCCCAAGGACTACATTATATCCCAATGGATTGTAAATCTTTGCCTTCTTTGATAGATTGATCACATGAAACTTAGATGGCTAATAGAGGTTTAGCTTTTGTGATCCCACGGTAATTGAATTCCCTGAGACCATGACTTCCTTAGGCATTTCTTGAAAAATTTTAAGGGCCTTATTAACATGTCTATTTTTACCATGTCCTACAAATTGTATCTTGTTGTGGTGGTTTATCAAACATATCACAGGCATTATTTAAACTCCCACATTTGGCTTACACAACAATAAGGGAACTCATAAAAATAACATAATGCGTTAGTCCACCTCTTATTATTTCTTTATGTATCTCCATACCCTCTTCTAGAGATGCCAAGTTAGCATGTGCAACAAGAACACCAACAATGGTGAAATGATTGGGTTGAGTATTTGTTGATTTCATTTAGTGAAACAAGGTCAATGCCTCCTTAGGAAGCCCATGCCTTGCATAATATACAATCATAATATTCCATGTGCATGCATTCCATTCGGTTATTTGGTCAAAAAATCTACGAGCATCATCCACTCTCTTGCATTTGACATACATATTGAGAAACGTGTTTCATAGAAATTTATCTGTAGTAAATATTGTCTGATTGATGTGAGAATGGATTAGTTTTCTCTCTTACCAAAGAATTGTTTCCAAATGCGGGTCAATAAAATTGAAAAATATGCAGGAGAGTCCACTGGGCTTCCTATAGGATCAAACATGCCAATGCCTCATTCAAACAGTTCTTCTTATAGAGTGTTGTGAGATGATGCAAACAAAGTGTTTGATGATAACAACATTAAACATTTTCCATGGAAGCATTAGCAAACCATGCAATACTGGCATCCTATTCTTCCCATGCCTTGAAGATCCTGACATCTCTATAGTTGTTACTCCTCTAATCTCTAATTTTTTAGTTTCTCCAGAAATGGAGTGAAGTGAATGAAAATCACTCCATTTCCTGGGCTTTGGGTTTTGGCTCGAAATGGAAAGTTGTAGGAAAAATGCAAACTAAAATTCCTCACTTAGAAAGCCCATCCCTTGTGTAAGTTGTTGCAATCATCACAGACCATCAGACCACAGCTAGTTTAGGCATTTCATGAGATCACATCCTTTTGGTGCATTTTTTCAAATATTTCATGCACATTCTCTGTGCAATGCCATTTCAGAAAAATATTTAAAAGCGCACTACCACACTTTGGAATACATGTTCATGAGGATATTTCCTATAGTGACACTGGGTTTTAATCGATTTGTGACCTACGCAAGTGCACCTACTTTCCCTCTATATAGATTTCATCTTCACATTCTTGCAAGAAACAACGATATGTAGTACAAACCTACATATAATACAAACCTATGTAGTGATCCATATAGTTCATTTGACCTTACATATAAAGTTCTCTTTCTTCCTTGGGATAGTCATTACTGGCATTGCCATAGGCTTCTCCCTTTTTGAGATTTTTCGAAAAGAAAAGTTAAAATTATCATAGGATTTCCTTTCAAAAAGATTTAAATAATTTATGAACTTTTCATTGAGAAGCTAACTTTTAAACATCTCACAAAAACTTGTCCAGTCCATTGAAGTCCAAGGGTTTTTTTTTCTCAATGAAGCATTACATCAAACGTTCTATGCACAAAGTTTTTTTTCCTGATGTCACACTGTAATGATAGTCAAATGCAATTGGTTCATATAAGATTGCATCCTCTACCAGAGTTGTGTTGGACATATCCTACTATGATGATAGCCCATGAGACCATGTCCCTATTAGGATGAATAGAAGACTTAGGCAAATAAAATGTTTGCACTTATGTGGCTACAAAATTTTAAGAAGAGATATCCCCTTTTCTTTTAGGATTTCCCAGGTAGATTCTTAGGGCTTCACAAATGAACCCATTTTGAACAAGTTACCTAGATTAAGGAGATGCATTTTTGTTGGGTATTTTTGTCAACTAATTTGAAAGCATACCAACATTTTCTTGTTAGCACTTTTTATTTAGTCCATATAGACCCAGGTTTGTAACCTAGGCTCTGATTCCACTTATAATGTCCCCAACCCTTCATTAAGTGATGCTACTCACACAAAAGACAACATGACCAAAAACATATATACAATTTAACTAGAACGTATAACCATGTGCATAGTAAAACCATAATAACAAAAATCATGTGATTTTTACCAAAAAATTTCTTACTTTTCATAATATGGATCACAAGAGCATAAAAGCAAAAAAATGCCATGATAATTCATAAATAAGCACATAACAAGTTTCAAACACTTATATGTTAAATTTTCCAGCTTATTGCAGATCTTAGATGTTCCTCCCAATCATAGATTGCGTTGCTCCAATTCTCTCAGTAATTGGTCACCCCCGAGCTGGGAGTTATAGCTTATTATTCCCACCTCCAGTTAGTGAGAGAGACCATTGTTAATTATTAGACTTGTTGACCTTAATGCACTTTATCTTCTCTAATTAAGCCTTCTATCACGATGGTCACTCCCATGATGCTAACATGATGGGTATTGTCACTATGATCTTGTGCACATTGTTGAAACATAGTCTCTCAGTTTCTTTTTACTCGGAACAACCATGGTCTAAATTTTTATAATTTTTCATTATGAAGATATCAACTCAACCCACTTGCGCATGTGTTGGCTAGGGGTCAATTATTATGAAAGTTCCCTAACTTTTCAAGCCCTTAAGTTCATACAATGTAGTCCACACCACGAAATAATCCTCGACAACGTGGTTGGAAAAAGAAAAATAACAAACAAAAGAATAATCCTAAACTTTCTCAGGAGACTACACAATACCAATCCAATCAGGGCAGGGGAATGACTAAGAAACATTGTAAGTTTAAATTCCCTTGTAAAATTTGTCATGGTGAACATTTAACTCACAAGTGCCCATGTATGGATGAGATTCATCATCTTCTCATGCCACCATTAGCCACCCAACATCCGTCCATATTGAATCATCCATTTCGTATCCAACCACAACAATAAATGCTTGCACACACTCCACCTCCTCCACAAGATAATGGGGGCCAACATTTTCTTCCTATAGGATATGCACCTGTTCTTACGTGCAATGATGAAATTAACTTGTCCACAAGAGCTAAATCTCACAAAACTCTAGATTCAAGTTCTACTTCTAAGGACTCAGACCCCCTTATTGCACCTAACAGACCTCTCAAGTTAGATAAGCCCATGGAAAGAGTATTTCACCCACTAATGGTGTTCTCCGAATGTTGACACACAATCCCAATGCACGAGCTACCCTACATTATAGAATTTAGCCCAAGCACCATGTGCCATGTCTACTTTGGAGGCTTTGTAGAGATGTCCTGCACAATGCAAAGCCTTGTTGACTGCTGGAAGAGGGGTGGATCACTCAGAGTTTAGTTTCATTACATTTGACATTGATTACCCTTGCTTTAGACTCTCCCATTAGGTCCCTTTTTAGATATTAGTGAACATATTCAATTAAGTTGTACACTGCACTCTAATGGTTGAAGGGTCTTCCACTTATATTATGCCCACGCCATGTTGGAAATCTCTTGGTTCTCCAACAATTTCTAAGTCAAGTACCACTCTTTAGGCCTTTCACATATATACCTTCATGGCTCAAGGTGTTCTTCCTTCATTCTCCATCAAAGTGAGGGGTGGGGGGGGGAGGGGGG